>JBAMHV010000004.1:6123600-6138494 GCA_037177535.1 Pseudomugil gertrudae | reverse complement strand
CCGCAGCCTTGGTAGATGGGGGTGGTGGTATGTTGAATCCCCATTTACAGCATATATATGCCAGAAGATCCCCAACAGTAGATAATATCGGACATCTGTAACGATGATTGGTATGTCTCTAAACATAACAATAGAGACTATACAATCTTCAAAAATAAATTCTGATTTACCAATTTTATAATGCAAATATTTTGTTATATGTGTAATAAATTAACAACGAAAATCAAATTAACTTCAAGTTTCTGCTTCTTTCATACCTACATGTCATCAGTTAATCTGCTTATTTTTTAAACTTCTAAAACAATTTTACCAACAGATTCCATGAAATTTTCAGGTTTTTTTTATTAATGTTTTGTACTTGTGTCTTTTACATCAAGGTGCAAACAAATGTAAATGCGACATTACTTACTTGCCATTAAGAACAGCTACTCCTACTGTGCTTCTGGGTGTAGCCATGCTAGCAACAAAGCTCCACTGGCGAGCCTGGGGGTCCCACCTTGAAGACAACATAGAAAGGATCCTCATATCGCTTCATCTTTCAGCAGCAGCCCCGCTCTTATTATTTTTGATAACTCAGAAAATGTGTGACAACAGAACCATCTGAACGCCTCTGAACCAGATAAACAGTATCTATGAAATGTCATGACACCTTCATAACATGTTTAAACCCACCCAATTACAATAAAACTATCTACAGGGTTAGAAACAACACAGGGTCTTTTTTTAGTAGTAAAAGTGAAATTATAGAGTAAATAACATAATTAAAGATTGGGTATCCTGTTACCTTTCTACCGTACTGAGGTAGCTCCAGCCATCATGTCCACCCACTGCATACATGGGCCCCTCTAATACAGCCACACCTGTAATAAAAAACAAACACACACGTGTTTATGATTAAATCATGGCTACTTTTTAAAACAACCAGCGTGGACAAGCTACTTAAAAAAAAAAACACACCTTTAGATCAAATACCTGCATTATGCAACTATCTGCAGGGCATTCGGCGTGTAGTTAGCAGCATGCTGACACTTTCACACTGAGGGCATTTATCTGCCAGAACATCTGTGCAGCCAGATGTGTGTCTAAATCCCCAGCATCCTTCATACACGTGCACACATTTATAAATATAGTAGAACACGCCTTATCAAACCTCGTCCTAGTAAGTAGCTGCAGGCGTGAGCTGTGAGTGGGAGGACTATTCCTCAGACTAGAGTTCATTCCACACTGGTTAAATTGTGCTCCAACACTGAATTGCAGCAATTTGTATATAAAAAAAATAATATGAAACATATGGTAACACGCTCACAAATATGCTTAGTAATGCATATTTATCCTCTAAACTTCTCAGGGCAAATGAAAGGTGTTTACCTAAGCCGTGCCTGTGTGTGGACATAGGTGGCATGACGCTCCACGTTTTGCTGTGTGGATTGTAACACTCCACAGTGTTTAGGGTCTTGAGTCCATCTCTGCCTCCAACCACATAAAGGCGGCCATCAAGAACAGCAACACCAAACTGTAGTCTCCGTCCACTCATTGTGGCAACCTGCCTCCATGTGTCCCGACGCAGACAGTACTGTTCGATACTTGTGGCGCCTGAAAGAAGAGAAAGATTATAATGACTGTTGTATTTTCAGACCAGAGCTGACAGATTGAACAGCATCTAAACTGTGATGGTTAAATGTCTGGTGTCAGTGATGCGTGGTGGTCTTCATTATGGCCCTGCTGTTAACCTGATGATGGTGTTAAAATGTGTGCACAGACCAAACACGTCCGTCCTGATTTGTTTGCCTCACTCGTCCTTTTTATATTTAACCTCTGAAGCAAAGTCACCTTTAGCAACAGATTTCTTTCCAAAGGTTTTTCAAAATTGCTTTTTGACATCAGCCTCATTTTCAGTTCAGTCCATGTTTCCAGACCAATTTCACATGTATAGCTTCCGTCAATCATTTTAACTACATTTTATATTAAAACTGAATGGAGTTGAATTGAACCAAACCTTAGCGTTTTACCTTTCGTGGCATCCATACCCCCTACAGCAAACATAGCCCCTACAGTGGCCTTACGGGGCCGAGTGCGGGGGCTCTGAAGCAGGGGCCGGCGCTGGGGCAATAGATGATACTTCATCCCTTCCATTAAAAGTCTTTGACACTCCACGCTGTCACAAAGAAGAGGGTTGGTCTCCAGGTCTGCCAAGAACTAGAAGAAACCAACACAGAGGCAAGTGAAAGGTTGATATTTATACTGGACAGGGGTGGGGGTAAGGCCCATGTCTGTTACCATGTTTTCACTGATTGAGGTGGTTTGAGAGACTAAAGAAAGCGGCTCCGTCATTGATCAAAAGATTAGATCATATTCTACCAATCTCTCTTCCTCACACACAAACATGCACTGACACAAACTCGTACACACCGATCATCTGACACACTTGCGCACTAATCTGTCCTCAGCATCTCATCAGCTTTGTAGACAATATCCTCTAACCTCATCTCACACACACACAAAGTCCCACAAACACACAAGCAGCCAGGGGTTGAAGAATGAATCATTCAATCCACTACACTGTTTCTTAAATTACATCCTGAGGAAGCTGCTGCCTGAGAATAGCAGGGATTTGGTTAGTTTTCCCCGAAGGGAAAATCCCTTGATTTACATTTAAATAGGTGTGTGATTGTGTGCATCTTTATGTATGTGTGTACTAATAGGCGGCAGGTGGTAAAGGCTTCTGGGAAGTCTAAATAATTTCAAGTTTTGTGTGTGCTCTTTGCAAGGTGGAGGTAAGATCAGTGATGGTTACGACATGGACTGAAGAGTAATTACGTCTGTCCTCTTGTTTTTATATTTGCTCTCCTTCATAACGCCCACCTCTACAAAGTAAAAGAGTCAGTCACTTACTACAAAATGAAATTTCACAGCCAGGCGTGGCGAGCCCAAAACAAGCATGCTAAATGGATAAGCAGCTTACATGCTGGGGTCAAATCATACTTCTGCATACAATCACAAAGGGACAAATTATTGTCAATCCTTTTTGTGCATTCATTTCTATAAGTGGGTGCAGCGAAGGACAGATATAGAATGTCATGTTTGTCCTTCTCTGTGGTAATTTACCCTTCGTGCTGTGAAGGATTGAATGTGGAGGGCGAGATAAGACTGAATGCTGCGGGCGTCCTGCTTCCCCTCCCCGTTTTCTCTTTACCTCACAGTGTGCAGAGGGAAACTTGTGTTATCCTCTGTCTCAGCACATGCTTGGAAGACACAGCATGGGTGCTATCCACTTGTGACAAACTCCCTCACTCTGATACACAGATATAAACATATTGAAGCTATGAATATTTTTATGTTTTAGGCCCTTCTCTTTTCTTGCAACGCAGGCTTCCCACAAAGTCAAGACACTCAAACATCAAATCAGTTAACTAAAGGTGCAGCATGTAACGATATCAAATGTCAATGACAAGAAATGCAATAAATAAAAGCTATGTTGTTATTGTTATATAATCACTTTACTGTTTTTATCCACTTAACTGTTTCTATATACTGTACTTGCTCTGAATCACGTACACAGCAGGATTTCTTTGCCGTCATATTTACCGTGTTGTCTCTAAAACATCAGGACGTTCTAACCTCTGAAACACTTTTGCTTATCAGATTATATTTTATGAGTGAATATTTAATTTCATGTAATGATTATTGAGTATTCATGGACCAAATCAACACATCAATCACATTAACATGATACTAAATGTAAAATATGCATATAAGGGAGGGAAATGTACTAAATGTTGGAAAGAACTTAATGGCACATAATTGATCTTGAATTGATTATTGTAAATCCATTTTTTTGTCTAAATAAGACAGCTTTAACTAGATTGTAATGTCATTTTTGTCATATTAGATAAATAGATAAATAAATAAATTGAGGTAACTATAATGTATTTTTATTTAGGAGAATTAGAGCAATCCTTACCTTTCCTAAAGGTTATGAACAGAAAATTTTGGCCATAAATGGCTTCAGGAGACAATGCTTGCATAGTGATTTATATATTTATTTGTTTATATATTTATCTATGTGATGTCTGGCTTTGCTCACATCACCCTGTTGTCACAGTGTTTAATGATACCAAGTGGCTACTGGTCTCAGATGTCATGAAAACAGTCAAATAATGCTTTAGCGGACCATACCAGATAAAAGATGCTTATCAGAGAAGATTGTTTGTGTTACTGTAACAGGGAGCAGGCAATAAGGGATATTAATCTGGTCAATTAATACCCTTTTGATGAGTAATAGTACAATAGCCTAGATGGTAAGCTGAGTAATTGGTTCAAGAGTATCGATCGGTAGTCTGTGTGAGGTTTATATGTCACTTCATTGGCATTTCACAGCTCATGAGGTTGCTCAATGTTGATCCCTCTGTCAATTTGATGTGGTGGTGGGGGAGGGGCTGTCACAAGTGATGCAGTGTTAGATAGAATCGGTCCTAAGCTCTCAGCCTCTTCTTTTTCAGGGCCAGTCTGCTGCTTTACTTCTCTTCCATTCATCTTCCTCCTGATAATATGTTACTGCTTCCTGTGATTCTAGCTGACTGGGGCAAAGCCATCCATCTAAGCCGCTCGTACTTCTTACTGTACTTGAAGCAAAGAACAGGGCGATGTGAAGACATTCAGAGATGATGGAGAAAACCAGTAAGAACAAGGTGAGGCTATTTGCTCTCATGGTGGGGGGAATTAGTGATGAGGGGCATGAAGAGAAAACATTACTGCAGCTAGAGAAAGATATCAGACTTAATCGATGTTTTAAATGTGCACAAAGCCAAAGCCTTGGGCAGGGAGTGAGGTTCTGCTTGGCATATGAGCATCTCAGTATCAGAAGCTAGACGAACGAAGGTGATGCATTCTCAGGACTGAACAAGCTCTCCCTCTTAATGGAGTAATGATGTGATCTATAGTAAACATATTGATAATGGTCCATCTAATTGCCTGAAGACAGACAGAAAAAGATTGAGAGATAAAACACACACATATATCTTGAAAGAAGTAAAGAGGAGAAGGTTTAAAGCAAATGTGGCCATCTAACCTCCATCGTGTGGATCAGGAGGAGGAAGGGTAATGGATCTTGTATATTTTAAAGCAAAAGACAAAGTATTTTTGGCATCTTCCACATAAAGATCTGTGTGGTCCTGGCTTTGAAACACACTGATGCTGAGCAGAGAGGGGAATGGTGTGAAATGGATACACTTTCCTTATTTTAGCTCATTTTCACAAAATTCACATGTCTTTTAATCCATGAAACCAACTGAATGACACAAAACAAAAAGAAGCTATAAAACCAATCATTTCAGAGTAACTGCATCACATTTGATGTGATCAGCTTTTTTTTTATTCCACACTGCACCTTTAAAGTAATTCACTCGGTTACTAACTCACTTTTGAGGCTCAGATAAAGTTTTGTGCTTTCATTTCTGTTTCATCTCTAAAGACAAATACAGTCATATGAGCGTCAAGAACCCCCAGGCGAGGAGAAACATTTTGGTTTAAGAAAAAAAGAAAACACTCTTTATTTTCTACAGGAGGCTTTTTCATGCATTACTTTCAAGCCAGGAGTGATTTGGCTTTGTTGTGCACCACTGGCGGGTACATTGGTGCAGAGATGAGGTGAGATTGGGTTGGTGGGGGCAGGTATTGAAGTTGATCTGTGGAAGCATTTGTAGAAGCTAAAGTCAGACAGCTAAGAGACAGCTGGCATGGCTAAATACACCACTCTGACCCATGCTTTGTCATCACTCAGGTGGTTTGCTGCATGTTAGCACACACCTGAGTTTGATTTACAGCTGAATTTTTACCCTTTCATTTGTTCAGTTATGTAACACAAGCATTACAAGAGAAGCAAAAAGAGCCTGAAGTAACTGATTAGAAACGTTGCCATGTGCAGTGTCAGCACATCTCTGTTAACTAAAGAGAAACTAATGATAGCAGATTTAACCTGTTCTTGAAGAAGCAGCAGGAAAGTGGCAAACAATATGCTCACAACAGGCGGCATATGTACAAGCCTTTTAATGCGTAACAACACATTCTCCTATTTCTCTGATGCTACGTGATAATTCCTGCTTACATAAAAGGAACAGTTTTCATGAGGAAAAATATGTGTGATGCTTTGTTCACTGGTGCCTCAGAAATGAGAAGACAAGCAGGAGGTTTTCTGTGAATGATAGATCTTTTTAAATTGGATGAGGCTTTTTGCAAAAACCCATCTTTGCTGGAAATGGAAAGGATTTATCCCATACAAAGCTTTCCTACTTATGCTCAGTAACATAGTGCAGTAGGTGGTTCCTCAATGTGGTCCAGGAAACATTTGTATTAACACTGTAATAACAGAGTCCCAGACCACCTGTAAATGTGAGCAATCAGATTTAAACGTCTCCTCTTTGCTCCCTGGTTGCATTACTGGTACTTCAGCTGCCTGTTTTACAACGAGGTAAACAGATCAGTGGAGAGAAAAGAGGTTGTAATACATTGAAAAAACTATCTAACATCCTTTAAGCTGTTTTGTTTTGTCATTCTTATTTTTAATCAGCATTTATAATCTATCAGCAGCTGTTGTCCTACATCGGATACACCAACAACCCCTTGAGACACTTGGTTTTTTCCCTTGAGGCCAAATCAGCTAATAGTGGATTACTGGATGCCATTTCAGCGAGGAGGATACAGTGAAGTCTTCTCACCTGTGGTTGAAGCAGTGGCAGCCGAATATGAGCGAGCAGCAAGGGTAGGTGGCGCTGTCGAGCAGAGACATCATGAGATATCCAGGTTAGTAAAGATGAAACTATGGTTTCTTCATCTGGTACGTTGATGTCATCAGATACGAGCAGTCTTTCCATCTCCTCCATTGGAAGTAAAAGAAACTCCTGACCTCCGACCACATCCAGGAAGTGTTCCTGGTGGATACAGAGGGTTACGGTAAAACTTAGTGATGGGAATTAGAGGCAAAGAAAAGGTTAAATATGAAAATAAATTCATTACAAAAGAGGGAGAGAAGAAAGTACAGAAAAAATATAAAGGATAAATGCATAAACATGGACGGCACCCTTATTCAAAATAACTTCTGAAGGAAATTTTTAACAGCTGAACACCATAAATGGTCTAGAGGACATTAGATGTGTCAATTTGTGTACAGCAAAAATTTAAGAGATGCTTTAATGTCTGCAGGTGGAGGCATTTCTCCAAAATATGATACATTTGCTGTTACAGGGTCATGGGAAGTAAAAATGGGAACATGTAAATTTGACCTGCTTTTCAAATAAACAACATAAAAAGTGGAAACTGTGAAAGTGCTGAGAGAATGCACTTAACCAAGGCAATCTTATCTTAATGGCATGAATCTCAAATGCACCAAAAATCCAATGAATCCACCCTTCCCCAATCCCCGAAGCTTTTTTAAAGCACACAATCCCAGACCTCCACCTCAGCTCAGTGCAGGAATATGTAAACTCTCTACCTCGGCCACTTGATTCACAAAGGCTATAATAACTCTGCTAACTGTGCATGTGTCTATAAAACGCATATGTGAGCGACTTACATATAGAGACAGTAACGCCCAAATAAAACCACCTTTATGACATAATTATTTGAGGTGAACCCTTCATAAAAAACCCACTTAGCGACAGAGGAGGAACATTGCTACTGACAGAGAGACACAAAACGAAGCCGGGTGCAAATGAGCCATGTAAAGACAGAAATGAACAAGAAAAGAAAAAGAGTAATCATGATGATGAAGGAGCTTTTTCTGTGTCACCATAGCAACTCCATGCTGAAAACGTCTATTGTGGTGGTATGGTGTGTAGCGCTGTGGAGCCAATTTGTAACCAAGGATGAGATCAGGGTTGTTCTTATATCTAAATGTTTATACGGTAGTCTGCCTACTACACAAGTGTTATTTTTATTTTCCCATGCAAGTGATTCATTAATTTTCTCTTGAGAGATGGAAAAAGATGCGGAGGTGTATAGACCATTTCAAGTGACTCTGTACCCACCATTGTGTAGGCATTAGCAGCCCTCTGCAGGTCATGGCAGCCTTGAGCATCCGCATAGGAGCGGATGCCAAGACAGTTCGAGGGGTGGAGCTGCTTCATGAGGAAGGAACAGCAGGCTTGAATCACAGAAGACAGCTGCAGCAAGCAGGAGGCTGACAACAAAGACTCAACGGTGTCTTCCCTCAATTCTAGACGACCTGAGCAACAGGAAGAGATCAGTAAATTGGTTGATCACACCTGTGAAAGCTTTCCTTTTTTCCTGTTTCTAATAAAAAAATGTTTTGGACTTATCCATAATTACAACAAAATGCTTCCCTAATGCTTTAGTTTTCTCAGTTTGTGGTACAACAACCTGCATACAATCTGCAACCTTATTCCGCTACTGAAAAATGTAAATGTGTGTGTACCTGTGTATGCATACTGAACCAGGATCCACAATGCATCAGGGTCTACTCCTTCCATCTTCACCTCATCTTGTTTGGCCTCCCGGACATCACTAGTAAACATGGCTGCAAAGTAGTCGGACACGGATGAGAGGACCAGCCTGTGAGAGAATAGAGTGTCAGGCATCTGTCAGGGAGGATGGGCAGTTGTAACCGAGGAACAGATTACTCTGACCGTGTTGACTGGATGATCCTCGCCTGAAAGGGAAAGGCTGCAGTTGAGAGGAGGACAGATTGGACATGATCTGGCAGGTGAGGAAGCAGATTCATGGGTGGTGGGATAAACAGCAGAATATTTTAATATGAAAAGCTTGAGGAATGGTCAGATTGCATCTGGATGCCCCTAAGTCTTAACCATTAAGGGAGTTTGTTAAGAGTTTAGGTAAATATCTGGTTTAACTACATGTGCATTGCACAATCACTTAAAAAAAATCTGCACCATGTGCAATGTGGGTCATGTTTATTGGAGTAGGTCTCTGAGGCATCAGTGCACCATGACAGAATATGAGGGTTGAGGCCAGGAAGGAACAACAGTAAAGCCAAAGTATCTTTCACAGACTGGACATGAAACGGAAACCTCACAAATGTCCCCAGTGGCATAATCACGTGAAAGAGAGACCTCTCTCTGTCTGACTTCTAAAGTTTTATGTGAGGAATCTTGTTCTCTGTTGTTTGTTTGATGTCTCTTATTACATCCCGTGTGGCTGTGGGAATTGCTGCTGGGAGAAGTGGTGCAGATCCCCTACTTGTACTCCTTAAGCTGCAGACTGCAGCCTCCATTCATTGTCTTACCTGAGTGGGCTACACTGGCCAAATAGGTTTTTCTTTAGTTTTTTCTAGTTTTAAAAGTCTTTAGTGGTTTCCTGTTCTTTGTGAATCTGTTCGGAGAAAGCCCTGACAAGACCAGAACAAGCCCAACACCCACCGGATCGCACCGTTTCTAGTTGTTACACCAACACCTCTGCCTTTTCCTCGGCCACAATATGCCTGCTTTGGAAGATTTATTACCCACCACACAAATCCCATTCAAAGTTTTCTCCAGTCTCAACTGGTTTTTTCTGCAATCCTGCCACTTAAAACCATAAGATCATATGAAGTCTCCTATCTTTTAAAGGATCTCCTTAATAAACGTTTGTTTTTTTTTAGTTTTACTTCCTGTGTCATAATTATCTGTAGGAAAATTTAATCAGTTTTAAAATCAGAAAATACCAGACTGATGAGGTCCATACTGGGTTTAAAAATGAGGTAAATCAAACCTTAAATAAACATAAAAATTCAGCCAAAAAAAAAAGAAAAAAAATTTAATCTAAAAATCTTTCCTCACCATACGACTTAGCTGGTAAACCATCTTAAGCTGCAATAAACTGGAAGAATAATTTTCTACTTTAATCTTTCATCTCTTACATTATTGGGGAAGAACCTTGGCATCTGATTCTGCGGTTGTAAAGGAGGGAAACCAGGGAGTTGCAGTTCTCAGTTTGAAGTCGTGTGATTTAATAGCTTCCATATTTCGGCAAACAGTTGTTTTCCGTCACCTTTAACAACTGCCTACATGTGAGACCCTTAGGGAACATTAAACTCCACTCACACAATGATTCTGATATGTTTGCAGCGCTATAAAAAGACCAGCTCACACCATGTGTGACCAGGTTCCCAAAGCCAGGAACTAATTCATAATTATTTAGGATTTGCCTGCTCCTCTGCTCTGCTCCATGGATTTTGCCTTTCGGTCTGAATATACTAAAAGATTCTTTTCTTTTCCTAAAAACTAACCTCACGTGTGTGTGTTTTATGTTTCCACAAGTGATTGCTTTAGTGCGAGTAGTTTATACAGACAACACAGTGGATTCCATATTTCTGGAGGTGATAGTAGTTATTTTTTTGGGAAAAATTGTTATATTTTTGCAAATAAGACATTAAAATATCTGTGCATAAGTAAAAAACATATCTAAGAGTCAGAGACATTTTAAGTCTGATTTGTACTATGAAAGATGTTTGGTGTTCTCACAGAGGAAGTTTGCATGTGTCAAGTTTAACAGCTAAAAGAGAGAATGAATGACTCGCCCTTCATATAAGGTCAATGTAAAGCTTAATGCCAGAGGGTCTGATAGAGATGTTAGGCAGCATAATGGTGCGAAAAAGAGATGAAGGACAGAGAGGCATTATCTAAATGTCACTTGCAAGTCAGATGATTAATTCCCTTACACAGTCCAATACCCTGTGAAGTTTCACATTCACACATGGTAACAAAAAAAGTACCCCAAAATACTTTATTATTTCATATGCAGCATTGTCCATTCATTCCTCTTGAAACTGTGTCTGTAAAATAGAACGACGCAACTTTCTGACCTTAAGACTGTGATTCTGGCTGGTTTTGATGGCCCAGTCACATTTATGATGTACATTCCTGGAGTTGTAACTTCCCAGCAGTTCACCCCGAGGCTAAGAAATTTTTTTCTGTAACGTTGTGAGACATTACTGCTGAGTTTCACTGTACGCACAATACATCACACCAACAACTGGACATCAACTTTCTTGCTGTGTTAAATGTGCACCGTGGTCGATTAAAGAAATGTAAGCAGACAACAGGAAAAGAAAGGGAGCACGACTGACTTACTGGCTGGAGAGCGCTCAGGGTGCAAGATGGACTGACTGATGCATTAACCGTCTCTATGAGCAGATTCAATGAAAAAATCTGCCAATTCAGTTGCACATGTTTAAATGAGATTTTCAGGTCAGTGACAATAGTCTGACAAGCGCTTGACATTGATGTTAATCAAAGAGAACACGCTACAGCTAATACCTGCTAAAACCAATTTTATTACCTGATTAGAGTAATCTGGAAAGCAACATACTAAATATGACATTGTTCCAGTGTTTCCTTTCTATAGTACAGTATACTTGGCAACTGATCACACTATCAAGACACAATCCTGGATTACAGCAGTAAATTATTATTAACCTTTAGATGAATTGTTATTGAAAATAAGCATCACTTGGAGACTGACCCATGTGGGACAAATGTTGTTTATACAGCTTTCTGTGCCTCTAAAGCTGGATGTCCTTGTATGTTTTAGACTTTATGGTGTGTTGAACATGTCTGCACATGCACTGAGTGTGTAGATCTTAGTGAGGGTGACACCGAGACCTTGACAGATAGCCTGAAGCAGAGAAGAGTGTGTCTACCTGTGTGTGTGTGGTCCAGGTGAAGCTGTCAAAATACACTACAGTCAGCAGGAAGTTGTTCTGCAGGATTCCAGTCAGGTATCGCTTTTCTTATCTCTTGCTCTCTTTGACACACACACAAGCATTTAATCTTTCATGTGGGTTTCTGACACAAGCCATACTCAGCATTGGGTTATTTGCAAATGCAGTGTGTGACAGGAGGGTCAGGCTGTGTTGTGCTATTATAGAAAAGACAGAGAGCAGACAAAATGCACGAGAGAGGAGAGCAGGAAACAGATGAGCTGAACTCGGAAAAAAGAGGGCAAAAGCTGGAAACTCAACACTGCTTGTTTTTCTGCTTCTACATGCATGCAGCACATCCCTCCTCCCACACGGGCAGGGGAAAAACATCAAGCGAGTCATGAGGGACTTACTAAAATCTTGTGACTTCTCTCAACTTGCACTAAAATATGAAGGTAGTTAGGAAAAACCACAGTCCAGCTGCAAGTCATAATGATAATATTGCAACATGCAAGCCTCCTTGTCTGTTGGAAGAGCCGCCATTTTGGTCCAGACTGAAATGTCTGGAGTTATGGACTCTAGTTTTCTCCTGCAGAACCTCATTACTGGTATTAAGTAAACCATTTCTAAAATTATCATGAAACTACAGGATTACACCCTCTTTTGACACCGTTTAGATGGACGTTAGGAAGTTAAATAACTACCACAAGAATATCATTTGACACACTGAGCTGCATCCATTCAAAGAATTCACTCTAATAAAATATTCCCAAACGGCCTGGTGGAAAAACCTGTGGAAGCAGTTTTGCTGATGTATGTTTTGTTAACTTCAGAGCTCTGTTAAAGGAGCAGCTCAAAACTGCTTCCACAGGTTTTTCCCAAAAAAACAAAACAAAAAAAACCCCAAGCATAAGAACTGCAATGCAATACAATAAAAGCAAAATGAGGTAATGGTTTACTAACTGAAAACCATCTTATAACAGCACTAAAGGAGAGGCCAGTTGCAAGCTGGGAATACAAAAATAGATTTGCAGGCGATGTGTTTGTGTAAAAGTGCTGGCAAAGACACAAAATGTACAAATGTGTCCTGCATTTTTTAAAGCACAAAAACTCTTTTCTGAGTGCAATGTTTGCAACCAACTCTAAGAAATAAAAAACGAAGCACAATAAAAGTGTCCTTCTCAGTCTGCACATTATGTGTCAGTACATGTAGGATGGAGAGACAAGAAGGAAAAGAACAGATGTGTTTTCTCTCCAGAAAAGCTTTTTTTAATCAAACACATACAATAAATCAATTGCAAACAAAACAAGCACTTTGAAGCAAAGATGTCCTACTCCTACCTCCTTGCTCCCACACAAACAACACACAAACACAACTTCAGACACCAACACACTTCTGCATCCACCATTTGGATTCTTGTACAGCGGGGTCTTTGTTTGGCACAATCCGTGCCTGGAGGACTAAATAAAAACAGGCAAAGGAGGGAGGCAGTGACAGAAATGGTGTCTTTCTACTGTGGAGGACCACTTTTCAGTCTCACCCGTGTCCAGATGGACCCTGCTGCTACCCATGCCCAGAGAAAACAGGGAGGTAGCTAGCGGGCACATGTGTGTTGCTTTATATGCAGTGAGTGATGCATGACTCAGAGACTTAGTGGACTATAGTACATATAGTACTAATATATTATTCAAATAAAAGCAGACAGCTTGTGAGCATGACTGTACTTCTGCTGCATGTGAGCAATCTTTCCAAACAGCGCCGTGTGTGTGGAGAGGGGCTTGCTTTTTATGATGAAGCTGTTAATGCACCCACCTATGTGCAGGTATTCGTCTTTCTCCGGCCACCAGTATGACATCACACAGCTTCCTGCTCCTCAGGTAGCCCTCCATTTTGCGGAAGGTGGCATCAGCGTGGGAGAAAGCGGTGAACATACTCTCCTCTGGACACACGCACGGCTCCATCGAAACGCATGAGGACAATGTTGCACTGCTGTTAGACGTCCTGTGAAAACAAACACACATGCACACAGACAAGGAAAAGCATTAATGCAAAGGCAAACAGACAAAGCCACAAAGAGGAGACAGAAGCTTTGAATGGGTATGTTGATACCAGCTCTCTTTTGTTCAAGACAGAGACAGCTGTGTGGAGAGAGCTGCGCCAGCTGCTTTGTGCCTCCTATGCTACCATATTTTCCTTTGTACCATATCGTCATATGTACTCGCTCTCCTTCACTTTTCAGCAGGGTTAGTGTATGTTGCCAGGAGCACACAAAAGCTCTTTAATGGTCCAATTACTTGGGGTAAACGGGCAGTTAAATTTAGATCATTTAGAAAGAGGACCTGCCAGTTAAACCACTGTAGGGTGTGAGGCCCTTAGCGTGTGCAGTAATTAACTCTGCTCCATAATGGCAATAAGATTCCTTGTATCTATAACAACAACGAGAAACAAAGCAGGGATTAGAAAGCGTCTTCAATCAGAAAAACATAATGACTGCTTGGTCTTATTTTCCAGTAAAAAGCTGAAGATTTATGTGTGAGTTCATCTGTGAATGCATATGTCGTTGAAAGATAAGTACCAAAGCATGGCTACCCTGTGAATTATCAGCCATCGCGGCTTCCAAAACCAACTTTTATTCAAAAGCAAAAGAGCTGTGCTTCAGGTTTTAATTCAACAGGAGAAGAGGCAGGACTGGCCCTACAGCACAGGTCCAAACCGACATCACAATGATACAATTACCACTGCACAATACGGAGACAAATCACACTCTTTCAGGGACGTGGAAATATAACGCGTGAGCTGTTGCAAATTACACTGGACTCAGGTGTAAGGTTCCACGTGTATTCTGCAGGAATAAACTGAAACGCTCACAGAAATAAGACATCACATAATATACCTTGTACACAAACAAATACAAAAACAAGACCTAAAGAAAAAAAAACATAAATCATTCTTATGTGAGTCCTTCTGCACAAAGTGATCTTTTTCGATCAATCATTTTGAAACATTTCCAATTTAGTTGTATTTTACTGATACTGACATGTATTGATGGTCTTTGTCTAAGAGGAGCCATCGCTTCTCACATTTATTTATTTCATTTTTTTGTTTTCCTTAATAGATTTTATAGCCCTGTAGGCCATCTATGCTTCACTTTACAACCTATATGCATTAACTCACTTTGCTGGATGCACAATGTGTTCATTAAAAGCGTGAAGCTCAAAAGCGCCCCCCGACGTCCCCCCAGAC
>JBAMHV010000004.1:6105029-6117147 GCA_037177535.1 Pseudomugil gertrudae | reverse complement strand
CCCCCCCCCCCCCCCCCCCCCCCCCCCCCCCCCCCCCCCCCCCCCCCCCCCCCCCCCCCCCCCCCCCCCCCTCCCTATTCATTCCCTGAGGTGTGGACCTGCAAGCACGATGCAGCAAAAGCCATCATTCCACACATAAAACATCCTCCTCCTGCACACAAACACTTGGCTAAAAAAATATAAACCATATGCCTACTAAACATTCTGCATGCATACACACAAAAACATTTCACTCAAGTAACAGCAGCAGTATCACAGGCAGAAAGAATACACACACACACATTTTGTTTGTGTAACCGTCGTGTAGGTTGTAGCTGTGGCTGTGGGCGAGTCCAGTCCGTCCTTGAGAGTCAAAGCAAGCTCAGACCGACCGAGCAAATAATTACCTTCAGACATTGTTACACCATCCTCGCTTACCACGTGAAAGAGGGATGTCTGATGAGGGTGTGTATGGGATTAAAGTTATATTGATCTGAACATACAATATTCAATACAGATTATAACAAATGTTTTTCTTAGAAGAATCTATGATGAATGGAAACATGATGTCAAAGCTTTTTAGAACATAAAGAAAAATCAAAGCAAAAAACTTTTAGCTTTTTTAATCTAATCTATATAAATATTTCACTCTGACATTTTCCAAAACAGAAGACTTGACCACATTGTACTTAATCTTTATATTCACCTAAAATATTTAGTTTTAGTTTAGTTGAATCTAAATTATTTTTTTAATCGTGTTACTGTAAATTTTAAGGTTACCGAGTTTATATTGTCCCTGTCACTTACATATCCTTAATCAAAACAGGTGCAAAAAGCAGCAATTCTTTTCCAAAAGCCATCTTAATCCATCATATACATTAAAAATTTGAGTAGAAATATTGTCGGCACCATCTTCCAGAATGACAAATTAAAGCAAAATGTTTCAGCGTCCTATCTGGTCAGTACTTCCTTACTTTGTTTTGCTAACTTTATGAAGTATGATGTTGTGTTATACCTTGTTGGAAAGCCTGATCATTCACCTTTACAACATGATTTACCTTGTAAGGATTAGGTTTCTGTGAATTGAGCATTTCAGCTCAGCGCATAGGATTTGCCACAATAAAACTAAACTTAGATGACCATGTTTCATGTGCAGTATTGACACAACATTGGAAAACCCAGCAATATTCATATTTTGTAAAACCTAGAATTAATCACACTCTGTATTATATAGTTTGTATTATTTATAAGAACAAAGAACAAAACCAAAACATCCACTTATTTGTTTTCCTTTCATTTTTTATTTTTTTGAGCTTCTACTTATTTTATCTGACTTTATTGGTCATCCAGACCTGGGATTGACCTCCTCTGCCCTTGTTAGTGGCCATTTCTTAATTCTAAGGAAATAACTGTCTGAAAATGAAGAGAAAGTATCCACCTTCTTTGCCTTTTGCCCGGTGAACATAAATTACTTGTCAGGCAGCAGTCAGAAGCAGCTACTGATCATCCAGTACTTCATACTTCTGGAGCACCCCCACAGGTTTCCCCAGATGCCAATAATGCCCTCCTGAAGCCCAAAAAGCACATGTGCACTGTTGGCAAACTCCCCTGTCCCCTCCAAGTCCTTGAAGAGAGTGGAGAGCTAGTTCACTGCTCCTCCTCAGTCAGACATTTGACAATCTGATGGACCCTCCTTTCCAAGACTCCTGATAGACTTGTAGCTCGAGCACATCCTTTTGTCCCCCCTCATACAGAGGTGGAAGTCTGCCAGTCTAAGGCCACATGTCCCTGATGTCTAGACGCTGACAGAGTCCATCAAGACATCCCCACATCATCCAGAACCTTCAGGAACTTCAGATTTCATCCACCCCCACAGTCTTGCAGCCAAAGAGCTTTTTAACCAACCCAGCAACAAAAACTGGAGAGCACACCTCCAGATTCCAAGACATTGCTTCCTTATTGTGTTTTGGATGAAGTCCCACCATCAGAATGGGAGAGAGTTCCAGATCAGCAGCCCTATATGGTCACTAGTGTTGATTGTGCACTGCTTCACCACCCTCCCCAAGCCACTGGAAGGTGGACTAGTCATATTATAAACTCTCCTCCTGTCTTTGCCTCAGCAACCCCCTGCCGATACCAGTCAGCTGCCTCCAGGGTCCCACAGACACCAGCATATGTTATTAGAAGGTTGTGGCTCAGAAATGGATCCAACAACATCCATCAGGTGTTTCACTGTGACTCATTAATGGAACTCAAATGTGTTGGAGCAAGGATACATGGAAAACCTGCTGGATTGCAGCCCTCGTACCGATTTACGTAGCCCTCCTCATAGGGATAAAGTGGTAGTCAGCCTTTCAAACGGGGCCTTGCGTACACTGGGATACCAAACATTGTGCTTTAATCTTCAGCTACAACCAGTGCCAAGCTGAAATCACATGAAGTGGGCTTTCTGACTCTTTTTCCCACTTTCTCTCTAGAGCAATAACAGACTTTGATTAAACCTTTTTCTAACACTGAACTACATCTGCAAACAGACACTGGTGTGAAGAATTGATGGTGTTCCACTTTAAACTAAGAGTTAATGGAATAGGGAATGCCTTTTGCTCAAAAAAGGTCCTCACAAGACTGGATGTTTGCATGAGTTTTTTTATGTGTGTCTGATTTGAATAAAATGCAGGCCACCTTCTTCTGGTAATTTCCTTCTTATCCTACATCGCATAGGTTAATAACGCATGCATTAAAAAAGCATGCTTTTATATGTATACACGTGTTTATCCATGTGTTTATGCAGTGTTGTCCTCTATCTGCGTTCAGGAAGAGTGTGTTCAAGCTCCAAATTGACTGTACTGTCCCAGTTTCCCAAAGAGTAACTAAGAAATGAAAGAACGAAAGAAACTTGACAGCAAATTGTGATGCCTCGCTGTGTGGGTCCTTTCTTCTTTTTTATACAGTCTATGGTCCTTTCCCACATTCTCTTTATTTTTTATTGTCTTAATGTTGTGTTATCAGACTGAATACAAGGCTCATAAGAGAGATTTGTTGGTACCTCAGCTCACTTTTCAACTGCTTAACTCCTTATTTCTATTTATTCAATCACTCACTTGCAGTAAAATTCTCCTCCATCCATTTACTGACATTCTCCTTCAATTGTCTCCCATCCATTAGCACATCCCCTCCCCCATCCCAGCAATGGAAAGGCCAGTATTAATTATGTGTGTCTCCTGTGTACAACTAATATAAGGCATTGAATGCAGAATGCAATGAGTGGGAGTAAAGGAAAGGCAGAAAGAGAGTAAGTGGTGATCCAGTGCATGGATAAGCAGCAGCCAGGGATCAAAATGCTCAAATGGCCCACAATTACATCTCTGCAATGCTTTGACTCAGGAAAGCACAAGTGTACACACAAACTCTTCTATCTGATCTTGTTTTAGAGCAGAAGCCTTCCATCCTGGTCCCACTGCACCAAGCCTGAATGTTACACTTTTACTGGCATGTTCTATTAATACCATGTGTGTCAATGTGTGGAAGTCATAGGAGGAAAGAGAATACACAGATAGTACATCAACACACTCATACACTTACATGCACATGGGCTTTGGACTACCCAAGTGTGAAACAAGCTGTCCAATTACTTTGATCCATGCCTTTTTCTTTTTACTTTTTGCCTTTAAGCACATCACCTGGTCCCACATGTACATACGCATACACAGGCCCAGAGGCACACACCCACAAACAACATAATGGCTTGGGTCTGGCTGGCCAGTTCTGGTTCCCTTTAATTGGCTGAGCAGAGAGAGGGAACTGAAAAGCAGGGAGGGAAAAATTTAACCATTTTTCTTGAGCAATTCCCGAGCATAAAGAGGTAGAGGATAATGACAATGATAATGACAGAGGCCATTTTTTGTGGAAAAAAACACCTTTGACTCTTATTTATTCTTATCCAATGTCTAGTTATATCACGTCATGTCACCTAACACCCACTCCACATCTGCAAGCAGACATAGCCATCAACGTGAAGGCGCCCAGCATCGGCTTTGGTTTGTGTTGTTTAAATTATGCTGCTGCAGGTTAGCAGAGGGTTATGAGCTAATGTGAGATTATATGAACTTAAACGAATCAAATTGTGCTCGCCATCTGGCTGGCTCAGATGTAATGATGCCAGTATCCACCAGATATGACTCAGCCTGAGAACAATGTTCAGGCTCTCGTTCATACAGCAAATGATAACATATAAATGATTCATCACATTTCAGCAATCATCTAAATGCACTACTTTTAGAGCTGAGATCAATTATTGGGTTATTTACTGTAATATTAAATATCCATAACAGAAGTTTACAAGATTGTTTAGCTTTAAAATTTTAATAAGTTAGATTTATTTGATCATCAGTTAGATGCTGTGTAACCATGTGCTGAAAGATTATTTTTCTTTATTATTACATGCTTACATTTGAGATGAATGAATCAACTACAGACCGTAGAACTGCATCGCTCTTCTGTTCAGAAAAAGACAAATTCTAACATACAGGATGTACTGATTTCTGAAAAATCTCTTTGTTCATATCAAGAAATAAAGCTGGGAGGAACAAAACGTCCAATAAGAACGAGTATCTTCAATCAGAGGCTTCTTCAGCTCTGCAAGTATAATACAACAATGCTTCTCAGTGGCGGTTTTAATAACCATCATTTATTCCTTCTTTCTTTCTTTAAAATAAAATCTGACTTGCTAAATGAGCTGTACAGTTTGTGAGTGAAAAATAGACGTTGCTTTATAAAACGAGTCATAAAATGAATATAAAAAATAAATACAAGAGAATCCAAAGTGTTTTGTTTCAGTGTGAAATACATTTAGTTTTTAGGTTAGAAAGTGAGACCGGGATAAGGATGAATAGGGGAAGCTCTTCTGGGTGGAAATAGTTCAGAGCAGGTCATGAAAGGTGAACATTTATTGGTGGTTTGTGGTGTTAGAGTAGGGATTCAGTGAACTCAGAATACTGAACAGGAACTAACTTATCTACTTCAAATGTGTAAACTTGCACAGTCTGTTTATATCTGTTTGAAACACCCTGGACAGCATTTTTTATATCCTAAATAAAAAACAAACAATTTTTCTGAGCTAAGCATTAATGTTCCTTCATGCAACATTATCAGCCTGTCCTTATTATTCAGTATAAATATCAGTATAAGTATGCGTTGTAATGATAATTAAGATGAATATTTACTTTAGTTTCCTTAATGCTTCTTACATACAACAAACATCTACTAACATTTGGAGGTGAGTATATAGTCTACAGCAAACTAATAAGAGGGTAAATCTTCAAAGACAGGTTAAATATGGACCATAAAACCAAAATTATTTTGGTATTTGTATTTTCCCTTCTAAATAAAACCTATTCGTAACATGCCCAGACCAAAATATAAAGCATTAAAGAGAATATTATACATTAAAGCATTTAGAACAGAACAGCTGTAGTCATCTAACGTGCAGCAGAGATGAACAGAGGATTGGTACAAAGACAAAGTTGTTTGTTTGTTATAGGAACAGCAGTGCAGATCATGCCAAACAGGTGCTGCTTGTTGAATTTTAAAGACATTAACAGATGTAGGGTAAAAAAAAGCAATAATCAACACACCACATTTATGTGTGCAGGATTTCTTATTGAAGAATCCTATATTTACATAAATTACATGTCTGCCTGGAGAAAGAAGCAAACAAATCCTAATCCTCTGGATTGTGCGTGCTGGATTGTTGGATGCTGTTAAAATTGCTGAGGCATTAAGTTTGCAGCTGCACACAACAGGCGATGATACACAGCCTGAATTATTAATGGAAATGAAAACAACTCTGTGTTTTCTTTCAGCACTCTGCTTCTAACCGTCTCTTCCCCTGTCTTACCTTCTCCCCGCCCTCAGCCGTTTGGCTGTTTAAAAGCTGCTTAATGATTTGGTTTACACACTGATGCACACACACACACACACAGAAACTCCAGCCAGTGGTCTCTAAACTTATGAGTGAGGCGGCTGTGTGCTAGCACTGATGAACCCAGGTCTCGGAGCAGGGCAGGTGGCAGGTGTGGAGGATTGCAGAGTGCTTGAGCGTGCAATTCATTTCAACACTCTCCCTCCTTCACTCCTCCCTCTCGCTCTCCAATGCTCCATAGCTCTTTTTCCAATTTCCCTTCTGGCATCTTTTTCTTCCAGTCTGTCCATCATCACATACCTCATATGTCTCTATGTTACTTTCCTTTTCTGTTGACCCCCCTTCCCCACCAACACACACACACACACACACACACACACACACACACACACACATTACAGTGCCTTCTTTTCCTGTTCACTCTCTTCCTAAATGGGCAGAGTGTTGAGGGAGGAATGGAAGATTAAAACACAAGGGATTGAAAGATGGAAAGAGAGGGGGAGAGCATTTATGGCCAAATAAAGAGCAGCCCTTAATAATTTACTCTGCCCTGCAGCCATGAGCCAATCAGAGCCCATCGCTCTCATAGAAACGAGAGAGACAGAGACACAAGCAGTGAAACGGTCAGAGAGAGGCCGCTGCGTTGAAAATGATAAAGCCTTGATGCTGGGATGAATCGTTTGAGGCCTGAAAAGTGTCGAGATATTGCCCGTCAAAATGTCAGGAGAACTGAGATGTCCGCTGAAGTTGACCCAACACCATGGTATGATTATAGCCTGACATTTTTCACAGCTGTGTGTGAGTTTTTTTTCTAAAAGTGTTAAATATTCATTAGAAGTATGGCATGAAGGTCAGAGATCTTGCACTGTGCCAGCAGATGCTTAAGACACTATCTAATTTCAGCTCAATGCACTGAAAATTAAAGCTGCTTCGGTCACTTTAAGCCTGAACCGTAAACACAACAACACAACTCTGGTATTTTATTATCTTATTGTACTGGCTGGTTAACTCATTAGTAAACATAAAAAACCAACAGAACAACTTTTAGAAAAACATTAGCATTGGATGTACATATTTTTCTGGCAAGTTCAGTATTATTTCTCCTGCAGGACAAAGTGCTGGGATGAGACCAGAAACAGGAGTAATTGTTAAAAAGATGCTCTTTATATGTGCAAAACATCACCTGTAGATTAGAAGACATTTGTATGTTCTGATGTTAAAATAGTAGATAACTTGTCTCAAAACTTATATTGCTGGAGAATCACTGCAAAATAATCCACAAATAGTCATCAGGCCAAAAGTGGTGTCAGGATTCTGCTCGGTTTGAGGTGTGTCAAATGAGCCACCAGGTAAATGTATCAAAGAAAAGTCTGGTAACAAGGTATTTCAGTGTTTGTGGGGAACAACTCAACTTTAAATGGGGAATAAATAGACAAAAAAACTGACTGATGGAAAGGAAAAGAAACATCCTTCTTGATAGACATTTAGGATAAATGATTTCCGATCTGCCCCCTCTGGAGCCAGAGATCAGTTTATGTCAGATTTGGCTGCAGTGATGATAACTCAAGACAATTAGCCACATGTTACATTTTGCAAACACGTTATATTGTAATATCTTCATGTCCTCTTTCTTGGATTATTGCATTTTCCAGCTGGCTCTTGCTCTGGTTAGCATGAGGAAGGCCACCTTACACCCTCACAAATCATTCACACATTAACCGATGGGATGGATGGATATAACGCAACATGAAGTGAAACAGAAGAAACTACAGACAATCAGAAATCAGAGATATTCTACAATTTGGGTTACTTCCTTAAATGAACATGAGCCAAATAACAATGTTAGTGTTTAATCAGCTGGTCCACACCTGATCAGTTCTGGTTTAATCCGTTTTTTATTGTCAGAGTCAAAGTCTTGCATTTATTTTCTTAGATTTTTTAAATATTATTTATATTATATATTTGTTCTTATATATTTAATTATTATTTTAATTAAATTTTTTATAGAACAATTAAATTAAATTAATGTAGTTTTATTACAAATACATAGATAAGACAAAGGAGAATGAGTGTAAAGCCAACCTTCCCTGCAGTCTGTGATCAGGGAATGATTATGTTTAGTTTGTGCAGCAGATTAATGATTACTTTTAAAACATGATTTTTAAAATGCTCTGACTGAAACGCAACATATTTTTAAGATTAAAGTCCATCAAAGAGAAACAATAGAAGCAATTTAGCTTATTAAACTGATACAAGTTTGTGCTATTATGAATGGTTGGATTCTGATTCATATCCCCATTTTAGATGTGGCGTGAAGTGGAATCCAGTTATACATGCCACTGGAAGTATCTGGGATTGGTGGTTTAAATGTTGCTTTTATTATTTCTGGTTGTTTTACGCTGTTCAGTATTACATAAAAACATATATCCGTAAATGTATTCTCAGGTATTCCAGCTGACATACAAAGAAGGTCTCTAAAACTAATGGAAGAATGAAGAAAGGGAGCTTAACAAAATCCTGAAAAAGAAATACCTGAAGAGATGTACACTTAATAAAAGCTGAGGCATTGTTTGTGAGCTTGTCTCGGTGCTTTGTTTAGCTCAAGTTGGCGTCTAAATAAACGTGGACAGTGTACAATCTGCACGCCAACAGTTAAACTCAGGCATTGCAGAATGAAACAGACATAGAATATAAATTAGTTCAGAGAGATGAGAGAGAGAGGACAGGAATAAGAGGGTGGTCTTGCTGGACAGGAGGACAAAGCAATGGCAGGTGGGATAATTACATAATAGGGAGCATTTAGAGGACGCTGCTAGTTATGGGTATCTATGCAGAACGGCTCAACAGGGCTTCACATTTTAACACATGGGGGTCTTTAGCATGCATCTGGTGAACTTACAGGGTGACAGACAGAATGAAATTGTCTAATGACTGAAAAGCTTTTAGGTTGTGAGCTGGGACGGCTGGATATGGGAGATATTTTTATAAATAAATTATAATTGCTTGAAAGGCCTCACCAATAAGCCTTAAACTGGGGAAGAAAAGGGAAAAAACACACAGTTAACACAAGGTTGTACTGAAGCACCTCGGACAAGCAGAGAAAGATAACAGTTACCGGTACTTAATCTACTGTGACAGGTAAGGGTGCCAGGAGGCGGTATAAAAAGAAACAATAACTTTCTGAACATACTTCTAATGTAGCTTAATAATTTGTCCATTGGTTGATCAAAGATTGAGTTATTAAGTTAAAGACTAAAAAGGTTTGGTATTTTAATATAATTCAATCATTCATTCATTCATTTTCTATGCTGCTTAATCCAATTCAGTCACTGGGAAGCTGGGCCTATCCCAGCAATTAAGAGAGGGTACACCCAGGACAGGTCGCTAATCTATCACGCAAACTAGCAACTGTTATTAAAATAACTGTAAATAATAAAAACTGTTATTAAAAAAACAATCCACTGACGCATACAGACTGCAGGGGAATATTTGCATATCATCAGCATTTTCTTCAAAACACGGAAATGTTTTAAATAGAAGAATCACTCAATAAAACAAGCAACTATTTCTATACTTAGAGACTGTTCTTGTAAAACCCAAACTTCCTAAATGAAAAGCAGGAAGTAAAAAGAAAGAGTGATGTAAGACAGTGTAACGTTTCATTATATTAATACCAAACGTCACATTTCTTTATATTTTCTAAATACAAAGTGAGGAAACTGCAAACCTTTTGTTTGTGGATTTGTTTTAGCAAAATAAAAGTTCAAATTAATAAAACAAAATGAAAGACATGTTTTCATTGAATATTAGAAAATGTATTGACTTTAAAGAAGTCTGTAAAGCTTATCTTAAAACCATATTAAAGTCTCAATACGTCTCTTTACTACATACATGTATTTTACTATACATATTTATTGAGTCTTTTTTATTAATATGGTTTATTGTGTTTGTATTATTTTTATTATGTAGTTTTTATTGGACATTATATTGCTGAGCTCCCTGCAAGACTTCTTTGCCATCTAAGACAATAAAAGCTAATGGTGTGACCAATAAAGCAGTTTGAAGTGTAAAGTGTTTGAGTTAACACATAAAAGCATTTACGGTATTTCTCAGAAAGTCTGTGAAATTGAATTTCAGTCTCAAGGTGCATCGTATCCAGCTACGTCCATCCTGCTTTGATCCATTTTTCCATCTTTTAACCTGCATCTTGTCGAACAAACGTGCAGCAAGTTGAAGCACAACCACTCATTCGTTGCCTGGAAAAAAAGGTGCAATCAGAACACATTGATTTTTCCTCTCATGTTAAAAAGCTTTTATTGACATGGCATTTTCTCAGTAGAAAGGTTACAGCAGAGGAGAAAGGAGAGGGAGGACGTAGAGGAGAAAGGGAGGTAGATTATGGTGGTTCAGAGCACTAGGAATTCACCTCACTTTAGCCCACTTTACAGAATGCGTCATCTCTTGAAATCACTAAATATGCCACCTTTAAAGTGCCAAATATGGTCCCTCCCAACACACCCACTCACACACACACACACACACACACACCCACACACACACACATACACACACACACACACACACACATAATAAAGGGAAAACCTCAGAGGAGTCTCTAAATTTCCTTGAAATGAAAATAACAGAAAATTGTAGAAGTGCAAGATTTGATGACATCCTACAATCAGATCATACATTTAACTTGTAAAAAGCAGCGATTCAGACACACTGATTAGAGCACCAGAAAGATGTGTCTAGAGCTCTTCATCACCTTTAAAGTATCGCTCATAATCATAATCCCTTTGTGAAAAGTCGTAATTTTTTCCATAAAAAGTCATAAAGCTTCATGGCAGATTAATCTCAGGAGAACCAGACGACAACGCCTTACTGCTGACACAGCGCTAAATCATAACGCTCTCATTGCTCTTCCTACCCCGCCCCCCCTCCTCCTGTTGCTCTGTTTTCAGTGCTCACTGCTCATACCTCATTTCCTAATATTTCTCCCGGTCTTGTCACTCCCTGACCGAGCTGGATATTTTACGAAGGCTGGGTGATCGTTTAAAATTACCTTCAATCGTCAATACACAGTTAATGGGAACAGAATCAGCCCCCTGTATAAGCAACAAAGGGATATATTGTGTGGAAAGCATGTGTCTGCTGTTATAAGAGCATGTATTTGGTTGTATAAAGTGTATAAACAAATCCAAACCTCCAACATAACACTGGCTATTCATGCATGTGATCAGTCAGTTACACTCACACACACTTTTCTACACAGAGTGTGTTGATGTATAAAAGCCCCTGAGATGGACATCTTATTAGATCAGATTTATTAACCGCTTCACTTTCAATACTAATGTGAACTGCTGGAGTCACATTAGTGAATATGTACATTAAAGTAATCAGCATTTATCTTTAAGTGAATGTAAATGGACTCATACTTATACAGCGCTTTTCCAGTCTTATCAACCACTCAAAGCGCTTTACACTACATAGTCACATTCACCCATTCACACACACACACTCACACACCGATAGGCACATCAGGGGCTAGTTGGGGTTCAGTGTCTTGCCCAAGGACACTTCAGCATGCAGTTAGTGGAAGCCTAGAACCTTCCAGTTGAAAGACAACTGCTCTTCCACCTGAGCTACAGCTGCCACGTTGTACAATGTAAATGTAACAACAATGATAAAAACTTTCTGGATTTTTTATAATATCTGGTCAATCCAGTCACATTCACATCACACAGTGGCTCGATTTTACAGACATGACTGAAGTTACCAAGAACAATGTGCAAAGATGACCCAATGCCACCACTTCAGACTGATCAAGCCAACATGTGTGTGCAAAAAGAGCCAAAGTGAGTCTCTGGGTTTAAAGTCTGGGCTGATATCACAGCGGGAGCTCAGATGATCCAGACTTCCATCTTTATCTCACTCCCAGCTGCGTTTACTGAACATCAAATGTCTGAATTCTGAATTTGGAACTGGGATTATTTTAGCTGCAGCCTCTGGATGTAAACATGGCTGCCTTGGTTGACTTTTTTACTGAATAACAGGACAATCAAATATATATTTAACTCAATAACAAATGAGGGTAACGTGATTGGTTGGGAAGCGGGGTCACGCCTCAACCACCTCTAATCACCTGGGTGCTCATTTATAAAACTCTGCGTAGGATTCTTACTAAAATTGTACGTACGCCAAGAATCCAGAGTTTGC
>JBAMHV010000004.1:6066853-6093908 GCA_037177535.1 Pseudomugil gertrudae | reverse complement strand
CCAACCAGACTTGCAGCAGTCTGGCACTTATCTATGCTGTTCCTCGTTGTTTGATTTCATGCTTGTGTTGTTTTATTTTATTTCTATTTAGAATAGAATAGAAAATTCTAATTGTGTAAACTTCTGCTTTGTGGTGTCCATTAAGGGGCGGAAGACAAAAACCTGATTGTGTTCCACAGAATATTAAGTTTTTACCATAAAGTGATGCAGACTGTCTGAGAAAGTAAATGTATCATGTCAAGCCGGACTCTTCTGGGTTAAGCAAGTCTTGGTCATCAAAAACAAAATTTTTAAACATGTAATGTCATGTTTTACAGTGTTCTGCACGTTCTTCTCTCAGGAGGTTGTATTCATCCACATCTACTGATCCGATCAATGATATAATAAAATTAATAGGATAACATCCTATCAATATTGTGTGACTTCTGAGTTGTGCATTGATCCTGCAATAATCTATAACCTAATAAATATGTCTGCATCTGCATTCGATAAAGCACATTGTGAGTTTGTGTTAACTGTCTTTACATATATTTTTTTTCAGAAGAAGTAGAGACTCTGCTGGATGGAAATGCTGATTACTCCTGCACTGGTAAGATCAATATTTCTGTGTTTACCCTCCTTCCAATGAGGTAACGTTCAATGTCTTTGAGCTCACAGCTTCACAAACACACAATAAACCTTCAAAGTTCTACTCAAGGCTGTTTTTTCATAATTAACCTGATGTAACAGGAAAAATAACTTCTTTTAAAATCTCCTCAGCTAAATTGCATCATCGCAGCCATCCTCCTGTCTCACACAAGAGCATGCTGGTTAATGGAGGAGCAGCAGAATGGTGTTAAGGATCTATTTTACAGCCATTTGGCAGACGCTTTCATCTGAGAAGTGATTGATTAACCTAAAATGCATGTCTTTGGATGTTGGGAAGAAGCCGGGGTACCTGAAGGGAACGTGTTTACAGGGAGAACATGCAAACTCCACACAGAAAGGCCACTGGTCAACCTCTCACCCGGAGCTTAAACCAGCAACCTTCTCGTTGTGGTCACAGTTCTAACCCCTACTTCACCGAGCAGCCCAAATGTACTGAAGACAAATAAAAATGACTGATTAACAAGTTCCTCTGGTGAAAAGTGATCTGTAACATGGTGCATGTTGATAGTTTATGAAAAGGAGGAAGGAGGGTGCTGCGGTCTGCGTATTTAGGAAGGGTAAGTGAAAATAAAATTATTGAACAAATATTATAGCAAATATGAAGAATAAATCAGTTAATATAATTATTGTTAAGAGAACAATATCCTACAGTTAAACTTTTGTTTCATATACATAATCATTATTTTAGCACAGCTGTTTTCCACATAGGATGAAAGCAGCAATGCTCAGTCCATTTTATAAAACCAGGTAACAAACGTTACTTTTTACCACAAACATTTCTTACCAAACATTACCACAATTTTCCAAATTACCTGATTTGTTGTTTTTCAAGAAGTTAGAGATATTTATTGAAAAAGATCATTTGCTGGGTAAGAATCAATATGGTTTTTAACTAATAGGTCAACAGTTAATGACGTTAATGAAAAGAAATAACTACAGCAGTAGATGCTAAGACATGTACAGATTATGTTTTCATCTATTTAAAGAAGGCCTTTGATACTATACAGTATTCTATAATCATTTATAAACTTTATAATTATGGGGTTGGAAGTGTGCGTTACAGTTCTAAGCCTGCTAGTCTGTCGGGCCGGTATGCAAATGACGATGTCTCCAGCACACCAAGATGATTGGCTGCCAGTCCAACGACACGCCTCCGGATTGGTGGATGGTTTCTCCGGAGCTTTCTCTATTGGTCAGCTCCCAGGATACGACCCTAGTTAAACCTCATCATCGCCTTTATTTGGGTCAGCATTTCTGACCACCAGTTTGCTACCTCGCTTTTTTGATGTGGATTCACAGGACTCCGGCTGTGGAGTCACATATTTGTTTGAGTGTTGCACTGCTGTTGGATTTGTCTGGTTTGTTGAAAATAACGGACTTAGTTGAGCTTCAGACATTAATATTAATGCGCAAAGCAACAAACCAAATATCTAGCAGAGCGTTTACAGAAAAGACTACAGAGGCTGGTTAGATAATAAACCCGGGTTAGCTGTTGCAGGTGTTACAATATGAAAATGATGACTTGAAGAGTTGTACAAATATAGTTTGTTTAAGAAAATGTTTAAACAGGAAAATTAGTTTTTATGCTCTGGAAGACAAATGGAAAAGCATAATGGTTTTTATTGTATTAAATGGGGCAGGGGGTTAAAGTTTATCTTTATACTGCTTATTTTGTAGGGTACAATAAATCATATAACAAATGTATCTAAACTATTAATGAAATATATTTTCTTCAGGCACTTTAAGATAAAATGGTTTGTATTAGAAAACCATTCAAAATGATATAAAATAACTGGCCTTCAAACATTTTTCTGCTGTAAGAAAATGTATTTTGTATTTGGATGAAGATGTGTGGCTGATAAGCCAATGTGATTACGAGTGAAAGCAGCTAAAGTTTCTTCTACGCCACAATTAGATTAGTTGTTGAGTTATAGCGTTTGTCTGCATCAAGAGAGGGGAAGTAGAAATAAATAGGAATGTTTATCTACCAATAAGCTAAATAAGAAGCTTCTGGAAGATGTAAGTCAGTTTGATTTAATAGTAAGAGGAACGAGGCAATATAAAAGGACTTTTTTTTTAGAAAAAGGGCAAAAGATTTTATTTTACCATAACACCCCAAATAGCTATGATCAAATCCAATTTAACTTTTTTCATAAAGCACTTTTCATACAGAAGCAGTTCAAAGCATAATAAACACAAATTATGGATATATATTAAACCATCACACTAAAAAGATTAGAACAACACACACCTGGTCATACTCTCTTTCTCTCACACATATCAGATTTACCATCCGCTAAAACTTTTCATCTTGAGGGGAAAAAAGCCGTATAATGTCCCAGAAAGAACGATAAACACCACCAACCAGTTAGCTTAGCTCTGTTCACAGCGATAATACATAAGAATCATTTACATGGTTCTTAAACTCTACAAACATGAGTCTTTGTTTATACTTTCTTTGATAAGGCACATGGATATTAATTTCTAACATATTATCGTAGTGCTGACATCGTAATGCATTGTTATAGCTGGTCTGGTTAATAAGCAGTTTCCACATCAAAGCAGAGTATCAACCATGCATACACACCAGTATCCATTTAAAATACCCCATTAAGGATATTTTAATTAATTGTTGTTAACCTGCTCATATATATTTAGTTATTAAATATAAAATTGCTCATCAAGTTACCTGATTTGTGATCATAAGATAATACTTGAAGTTCTCTACACTATTTTACATCCTCACCTGTCAGTGAGTACGGTAATGCAGCAGCAGCCTTAGAAACAGGGTGTGCTCCCAGCAGACGATTTCCAGTCTGAATCTACTGATCTGTTTAATAATACACCTGCACCTGTAACTGGGCAGCCAGTGGTGGGTAATTAGAAATTATTCTGGCAGAATAATCCTTCATGATCAAATAACTGTTTCCTAATTTTGACAGAAATGGTAGATTTTGCATTGCACCTCAAAAATCACAAAAATTAGCTGTTGCAACTTTAAATCTTAAAACAAAATAAAAAAAACAAAAGCAATAGCATCATGCTGTTGTTTTTAACTACAGTTCTTTATTCCACATTAGTTATCAGCAATTGAAATGTCATTTCATCCCATTCTTGAAGCTAAGCTAAGCTAAGCTAAGCTAAGCACATGACGCTCCACATTTATTGTACAACAAATGGTCTAATTCATCTTTTTCTTTGCAACAGAAACCTTTGATCATTTTTAATACTAGAAATGCAAATGATAAATGATCCTGTTTTTATTGCACATTTATTCATTTAACAACTATGACACAACATTAACCACACCGTAATAGAACTAAATATAAAGCAGTGTTGTTTTGTATCATTTATCCAGAAAACATACAAGCAAGAACTTACTGTGTATATTAACTCACACTAAAAATTAGTTTAACCCAAAGTAAACATTTAACACTTCCATTAGTGTTTCTGGTGAAATAATGACTCTGTAAGGAGTGCAAAGAAAGCTTAATACACGTTAAAGTAAAATCCCTTCAGTACAATCTGTCATTTTTGGTTCAGCTGTTTTGTGAAAACTGAGAAACATTTGATACACATAACAACGTTTTACTGAGGTTTAGTGCAGTTTCACTTCTCAAGGCAATACGTCAACAGCAAAAATAATCAGAGACACAAGCTGATAGAGACACACATACAACCTTCCTGTTGGCTACATCCATGATTCATTAATTAATCTGTATCTTAGTCTAACTGTTGATGCTGTACTGCACTTATTGTTGATAAAAAGCACTCAATCTGTAGTATCTAGACTTTATACTTTACTGTACAACTATACATGAAGACCAGCTGATAAGTAGCATGTGCATTAGTGCTGTAATGGCTCTGCAGTAAGTTGGCTGTGTTGATTCTGAATGTGGGAGATCTGCAGGATTGGCAGCAACAACTGAAATGCATTATGGATGTAGTTGGTACTGTTTGAACCCTGCAGAGAAAAACAAATTATCTTTATTATCATCAACAGTTATTTATTACACTCTATTACAGTGCAACAAAATGGCTACAGAGTCATGATGCTTGTTAATTTGGGAATAAATATTTAGAATTAAATAATTCAGAATTCAGATATTAAATTTGGGTCATTTTCATTTGGAATTCAGTGTTTACATGGTCACTTTTAATCTGTTTAAAGTGGATTTAACTATTATAAAAAAATAGAGAAAATGAAACATTTATTTAAAGGTTTAATTAATGTTTATTTATTTTTATATAAAATGTCTTTAAAACACTTAAACACATCTCATCTGTTTGTCAGAGAAACATTGGGACTTTAGCTACCATCATAATGCAAAGAAAGATACCAAATTAATTTAATTCCTTCATTATAATCATGATTCTTAGAGGGGAAAAGTCTCACCTCAAGCAACACACCGTCTATAAATGGATTCAAATCCTCTGCTTTCCTTTGGGCCTGAAAAAGAGACACCAAAACCAGTTTTACCAGTTCCAATATTTAAGACTGTGTTAAAGAGAAAACAAGTACAGAGAGAAAACATCTACAAAAAATAAGCCTTGTGCAGTCTGCTGTTCTAGTTTGTTCATAGTAAAGGGTTCACTCATGATTAAAGTCATTTCCACATTTATCATATAAAGATTGAACGCTTCAGTGTGAGCAAATGGGTTTATAGAATAAATCCAAAGCCAAGTCAGAAAGTCAGAAGATATCCAGAACAAGAGGTGTTTTGCTGATTTTGTAGTTTTTTTATGATTAATAAGAGTTAAGCTTAAAGTTTACACACATTGTGACGTACCCCAACTAGAAGCAAGGCATCTGAAAACCTCTTGGCCAAACAGTCCACCTCCTTGCACATGGCGCATGTCAACCTGAAATAAAAATAAAGGATTTAATACTAAATCTCTCCTTTCATAATCATCCCTTTCAGGACTAAAAACAAACCTGAGTATGGACGGTTATTTATAAATCACTTTTCACAGATGAAATCAACAATAAAAGATGAGATAAAATCTGATTTTCTCCCAACATTAAGAGATAAATTTCTGATAATAAAAACATTTTCAGTCAGCTGTCAGAAACCCCCCCTCCCCCCCCCCCCATCCACAGGCAAACATAACCCAAAGGTTTCTGAGGCTGGTTTATTGCTCAGAGAATCTTTTTATCAGGAGCAATGATCAGTTTTATGTAGTTTAATTTATCTGAAGGTCATTTATAAGCCACACACTTGCTTAAACCTTCCCCTTTAGTGTTTCTATGTTTTGGGACTCTTTCCAATAACGAAGATGGGCTCTGATGATTTATGTCCTTACACGAGTGCTAATACCAGCTGACACACACACACACACACACTCGTACCTGGTTAGGATTCCCGCCTGGTCTCGGGCCGGTTTCTCTGACTCCTGACCATGGAGGATGAGCTCTGCCACCTTGTGGAGCTGCTCGATGCTGCGAGCCGTCACTTCTGCCAGACTGCCTACTGATGACAGGTAAACGGCCTGCAGAGAGGAAGATGAAGATACAAACACACGGGTTACGTACATACCGTTTAGTCAGGCAATGACAGCTGCAGGGGAAGGCTTTGAGTTATAAACACTAAGAGCATCTCACCTCTACAGATCCGGGGTCATTCTTTTTTACTTCATCCTCCTCGTCATCTTCTTTCTTCCTTTGCTCCCCTTCACTCCTCTCCTGCTGCTCTTCTCCATCTTTCTCCTCCTCTCTGCTCTGTCCAGGTGAGGTCTCTCCTGGCTTGTTCATCGTCTCCTTGTCGACCGTCTCCGTGGTGACAGGCTGTTTCACCTTGTTCACCCAGTCATGGGCCCTCATTCTAGCCTGGAGATGCATAATTACCTCTCATCAGTGCTGCGTAGCGAGATGTATGTTAATAAGATGCATATACATGATTCTATGCTAATGTCGGCTTTATAAATGTGAACCGGAGTATGCAGAAGATCTTCAGACTGATTGCAAATGAATGTTAACAAGGCTGCAGGTTAGCTGTTTACACCTGTTTGTTTCTTTGTGTATAACGCTCACAGCATGTAGACGATGCTTTATCTTTGTTTATTAGTGATCATCTGCATATTCCTGATGTTTTGCAGATTTAATTTGCTCTGTAATGATCACATACTGCTAAGTAGATAAAAGGAAAATAGAAAATCGGCGGTTTTAAATGGGAAAATGTGGGAAAATGTTTCATTTTGCAGTAAATAAGATGCTATTTTGCTGTTTATTTTTAATCTGCTTGTATTCTGCACACTATTTATTAAACAGACTAAATAATTTAGTAATTATTCTGAAAATCTAATGCATCTGTTAGTCTGCCTTGAGAGGGTGTGTGTGTGTGTGTGTGTTTCACCTTGTTGAGTTTGTCTGGTGTTGCGGCAACATGAATTTCAAACAGCAGCTCAGTAAGAACGCTAACAAACTCCTCACCATCAGCAGCTGGGAAAAAAAAAACAGGCACAAACACAAACATGCTGTCATGGCGGCCTACTTACGTGTACAGTGTGTGTGTGTGTGTGTGTGTGTGTGTGTGTGATGAAGTCCAACATGTTCCATGCAGTCTGGACCAGGTGTAAATGTTTGATTTCCCCCATGCTGAATCACAATGACATTCTCGCTTGCCTGCAGCAGAGAAATGCCTCCTTGTGTTCATGCCAAATTAATCCCAAAATCTGGGTCCTTACACACATGCAGATTCTGTGTTTCCATCTGATCGAGCCTCTCGAACACTGACCCGGGATCAGGCGTCATCAACCAGGCGTCTGCTCTGAGCACGTCTGTGCACATCTATGACACTGCACGATCTTTAAACTAGAACGTGAGCTGTGAGGAGTGATCTGAGAGTTTCACTGTGGCGGAGAACTCGCTTCTCTCACTGATGCGATGTATTAGAAACACAGCATGCTCCGACACTAATTCCCTGAAGGGTTTCTGCAAAAATACATCTGCACATTTCAAAACACAGATTTTCTAACTCATGGAAAATGAGGCAGAGGTTTTAATCTTCGTTCCCTAACATAGCGTCACAGCAGGCATCATGAGTTTCTGTTGTGAGAAAAGATGAGCATTCATTCTGTGTTTGGCCAGTTTTGTTGTTACATGAAGGCAAAACTGTGAGATTAAAAGTCAGCAGTGTAAATGGACTGTACGTCTACACTTTTCCTTTCATTTTGACCACTCAAAGCGCTTTAACACTGCTTGTTATATTCACCTGTTTACACAGTATGACTGCTCTTCCTCCTGAGCTACAGCCGCCTTACACAGCTGTGCAGTCCTGCACTCAGACCTGCATTTCAGAGCTCACAGCTGGGAAGTCGTCCTGTTATCACACATATGGAAGGTAGGAGGACTGATGCTTCAGCAGGATTTTAAAAAAAACCTGTTCGTGAATGATCTTTAGTAGATTACTGTAACGCTGTCTTTGCAGGTCTTTCTATAACAGCTGAAGCTGGTCCAGAACGCTGCAGTCCTCACTAAGACCAGGAAAGTGGACGGTGTAACTCCAGTCCTTCACACCGGCTTCAAAGAATGGACTTAAAAATCCTGCTGTGGGTTTATAAATATACTTTAACTATTATTTCATGCATTTATCCTCTTTCACTTCATTTATTCAATTTCATTTTAAAGATCAGTTTTAATGCATCCTGCTGCAAAACTTTTAATGCTTTATAGGAAACACCAATAAACTTGTCCTGCCTAAAGAAAAACAACCTAAAAGGAGTCCTCTCATTATTAAATGTGTGTGAGATTTGTGTACAGAACCAGGAAACAGCCTGCTTCATACTGCACAAAAAAAACCTGCAGTGGCTGGATTTAGTTAGACTACCTGACAGATCCCACCCTGCGGTGCACCTCTGCATCGCTATAAGCCCCAAATATCACCGAATATCAGTAAAAACAAGCCCTGCAGCATCTTCCCTTAAAACTGAATGGAAAGTTCAGCCAAAGTGAAACACAAGCTCAGATTCAGGGTGGAGCAGCTAACTCTACATGTGACTGAATCTGCCAAAGGCCACCTGATCCTGGGTCAGTGCTTTGCCGTTAGCTGGTCGGAGTCACCCACATAAGCGGGTAGAACACTGTATTTGGGAACTTAGATCACCATTATCCTTTGTCTGCCCTCCGTCTTGCTCCTCTTCCTCCTCTACTTCAGGCTGTTTGAGGAACATTTCCTTGATGAAAATCAGCTCCTCCTTCAGCTCCTCCTGCTGCTTCTCCTCCAGGGAGGAGAGGAAGGCTTGGACCTAAGAGGTGAAACACGAGCACACATCCAGTTTATAAAAACCAGTTTCTGACGCATCAGATCAGAGTCTGCTCATTCACCTTTGCTTCGCTTTCATTGGACAGGATCTCCAGGGCCTCGAGATGTGACAAGCCTTGGTAGTCATCAAAAAGAATCCCATAGTGGGCTGTGGGAGCACTGATTGGCTGGTTACTCAGACGGGCTCGTTCCTTTTCTTTGGCTTCTTTCAACATCTGAAAAAAAGCAGCCAAACAATGAGACATCAGCACAGACCGGCGAGTGTGGAGAAGCTGCAAACTAGAACATTAACATTATCCAACTACACTACATGCTCCACACTATCAGCTCGTGTGTGTGTGTGTATACAAGTCTTCATGCCTGACTAAGCGAGGCCGTCCTCTGCATCAGGGTCTTTGTCTTTTTGAAACCTGGATCGCTTTCTGCAAGAACAGTCATGGTCTTCTTTCCAATGAACTCCAAAGCATCCAGACCTCCACTGATCACCGACTTACCCTTAGAGACAGAGAAAAGCAAGTCATGGACGCCCACTTTGACGAAGGTATCGCAAAGTGAAACATGGGCTGTGTGAGTGTGTGTATGCTCACAGTGTTCTGCACAGCGTGAGTGATAGTTAAAAAAACGCCTCTGCTGGGTGCAGCAGCACCTGTAGTTTCCCCTGAGCTGGACGTATCGCCACCTTCACCTCCATCCTCCTGCTTGTGCTCTGCTGCCTCTTCTTCATGTGCCTCCTCTCCCACTGATGTCCTGTGGAGACGGAGAGCCTCTCCTGCCTTCACCTTAACAGAGGTGAGGCTCTGCCCTGCACACAGACACAGCTAAATATTAAAGATATACAGAGACAACGTGCAAGCACTGCTTTATAGTTGCACAGTTGCTCTGGAGACACATTAGAAGGAAAAGTCATATTTTTAAGTGTTCAACAGGATGAGGCTGAAAAGCAGGGTGAAGAGGTGCATTTAGCTCACTAGAGTCCAAAATAAGTGTATACCTGCAGATTATAATTTAATAAGAGGCTTTAATTAAAAGGTTATAAAGTTAAATAAACCTTCATCTTTGTTTGTGTATATATTAAGTTAAATCCCAGTTACTTTCTTATATTTTTGTAATGGGGGAGTTAAAGGTCTGTTTGCTTTTAAGGTGGACCAGCATCTAGACGGCACCCAGCGTAAGAAGGAAGGAAACAATGAAGTGAAGTTAAAGAAAAAACATACCAACTGTGGATGTAGCACTGCTAAGGAGAGATTTTCCCCACGAACCCCAAACTCCCCAACCTCTTTCTTTCTGCTCGGGAGGCCTCTGCACACAGTCACAAAGAATATATTTGACAGGAATAATTAGAAAAGACATCTGCATGTATGAGTGTTATTGATAATTATTTGGGCTGTATTATTATCTTTTTAGTCTTGTGTGTTTATTTAATTCTAGGAAAATCTGGAGCTATTTGTTTTATGTGTTTCATTTATTGAAAATAATTAGCTGGCAAATGAAGAAAATCCTTTCTTAGATAAATCTTTGTCGATGATGATTCTGGAGAACATTTAGTGCAACAGAACTTTGTGTAATGTAATAAACACCAGTGGAAATTACAAGCGAGCACGCTGGGAAAAACCTAAGCCACAAAAAAAAAGCCACAAACCTCCACGTCTTCCTCAGCAGTCTGTGCATCTGGCTCCAGGCTCACTGGTTGGTCACAAACAATCACCTGAGCCTGATGCTCCAGGTGACCCTCTAATGTGCCTTTTTTAGCACCGGTGTCCTCTGGTGCGTTCTCCTCAGTGGACCGTGGAAGGTTAAAACTCTCGGGGATGTGAGAAGGCTGCTGTGGATCTGAGGGAGCTTCCTGGATGGATGGAGCATGTTCACAGGGGCTGGGGTCTGTATGGAGGGGTTCAGGTGGAGGGGTGGTGTCTGTGCAGGGCTCTGCATCAGAAGCGGAGGCCTGGGACATGGTTATCTGCAAAAGGGTGGCTCTTTAAATATGGAATAAACTCATACATAGATGCATACATGTATTTATTGTTCAATCAGGTCAAACTTTCACACTGGCTCAATGATTACTCTTAATTATTCTGATGTTTTTATCTACTCTGGCTGATCAGGTTTTTAAGCATGAACTCTGCATGGATGTGGGTAATATTTGGACAGAAGAATCTATGTGAACACTAAGGTGACAGCACATTTTCTCCATTTTAGAGTCTTAAATCACATATTGAAACCATTTATAAAAGTTATAACATTTAGATCAGAGTTTACATCACGCTTTCTGTTTATTCTAACCTGATATTTCATTAACAATTTCGCCATCTTGTGGGGAAGTTAGTGTGTGCGCATCCAAATGACTGTCACCCAGTTGTTTCAGACATTGTCAAATCACTGTTTGTTTACTGGAAGCAAAAAGTTGTTTAACTAAATGTGATCAATGATGCGTCCTGCGCAAAACATGATTGATTGATTCTGTAAAAAGGATGTTTAAAAAAGATTTTAACCTCGGATTATTCCAAAAGCCTGCAAAATGGTATAGTTAATACACTTTCCCTGTTAGAATTAAACCACAACATATATTATTTAACTAATGAACAACTTGTTTAGGTAATAAACGCCTAAAAAGCTAAACTGTTACTATAAATACTAATATAATACAGCTAACATTAGTCTTTAAGGCAACATCTTACCAATTTTTTTCTTAAACATTGTTTTAAAACAGAAAACATGACAGAACACAGAGAATAACCTGCATAACAAACACAGCTGTAGTAATAATCCCATTGCGTTACGACTTTTTTTTTACTTTTAACAGCGACACAAAGAGATTACAGCACTTCTGCGCGCCTAATTAATGAAATGACAACACTTTGCATCAAATTTACACACTTCAGGCCATGTGATAAGATATAAAGCTCGAAGACAGTTGTGTTTTGTTAGGGAAAGTGATAATGCAGCTCACCAGTTTGGTGCCAGCCAGCGGCTCCTCTCTTCCGCCCCGCGCGCCACGTCGGCAGGCCGCTGGTCAATGACAGCGCCAGAGAGTAACAGCTAGCAAGATAGTTCCCTGCCGCTGCTATGAAGGCTGCGTGTGTCTGACACAGACAAGCTAACAATACAGCCGACTGCTGCCAGTCAAGTGATTACAAAGGCCTATTGTCTTACGATTGTGGAACACAGTAAAAAAAAAAAAAAAAAAGACGTCGATTAGCTTCAATCTCTTTTTCTTTTTGGATGAAACTGACTGTGTATTTTGTAGGAAGTAGGCTAGTATAGAGATTAGCGCTGTTGAAAACAATAACTAAAGTGAGCAGGAGGGAAACCTTCTTGTCGCGTCTGGTATTGGCGTTTAAGGCACACAATAATATTAGTAATAATAATATGTAATCTCGGAAGAATTTCCTTAATAAATGATAAAAAACAAAGATGAGTGTATGTGTATCTACAAAACACGTAAATTGACAAGCACATACGGGTGATGTGGCTCGTTGGTCTAGGGGTATGATTCTCGCTTAGGGTGCGAGAGGTCCCGGGTTCAAATCCCGGACGAGCCCAACTTTTTAGTTATTAGCGAAAACCGTAGATTAGAATACATATAATCAGAATATAGGTCATTTTATTTTTATATCATATATATTATTTTGTCAAAGCAAAGATAAAAAAGTAAAGGTATTTCTATCTGTATGTATTTGCTACATAATAGCTCTATAAGTAGGACAGCTTATTAAAATTATGACAACTAATACAATAAAACGATATGGTTACAAGTCAAAGAACGAACAAGAACAATCCATTCTGAAAATATTATCAATAAATTTATTAAGTTGTAATAATATTCTTTTAAAAATGTAAAATAACAAGCAGACCTGTACAGATATGTGTTCACAGTTTTAACACGTTCCCTTTGAATTGCCAACAACTGGATTAAACAAGGTTTTAAATGGTTTATTAAAGACACAACATCACAGAAATGTTTAATAGAGTATCAAAATCATGCTTAATAAAAACCTTTAATTGCATTTTTTGTTACTTTAATAATCAATTACAATGCATGACAACATGCATGTGCAGATACAAAAACATATACAAGCAAAAGACAGAAGCATCAAGGAGGAAATGCAGATAGTTGAACTGCTACATTCGCCATGTGTATTTCTGTATGAGTATATAAATGGGAGCTATTACAACCCAAAGACACCTGCTTTAGATTTCGGATCAAAATGCTAGTATATGAGCAGAAAAAAGGGTGCATACTGCATTATACTGTATATAAAGTGCACATTTGTAGATGTACAAAGACGCTATTTAAACCTTTATTGTTCTCCAGAAGGTGTAAAAATTGTGCTCAATAATTACGATGGCATTTTAAATATTATATGACCTATTATCAGAAAAAAATGTGATTATTGATTTTTCTAACTTTCAAAACATTCACTGTAATCTGTATGGCGGAATGAAACATACCAGCTCCTATAATACCAAAATTCCCTGCTTTGCACCTTGCATTTTTCTGTATAAAAGAATGATACACTAAAGAAGGCTATGGTGTCACATCATAAACCAAAACAGATCTCATAGATATTTATATATATATATTTATATATGTATAATACATGAAACATTATATTTCTTCTACCCTTTAACCAACTGAGTGGTGTCTCACTCGCATAATAATGCCCCTGTGCAGCAACTTTCACATTTCTAAAATAAGACATTGATTAAAAACAATGATTGAGACCCACAGCCCACTTCTGCACTCCCAAAAGCACATGAAACCAATATTGAGTTGCTTATAGATGCACGTGATCTGCGGCGTATACATGTCCAAGAAAAAGCGAGCCTTAGATACCTGTAATCACTTCATGATGTAAGCATGTAGAGGCAGATGAGGTGTGTGGTGTATTAATGTGCAACGCAGACTCTGAAAACAAAGAGCTGAAGTGTGTGCACATATACATACACACACGTGGGTGTGTGTGTGTGTACTACCACTCAAAAGTTTCACTTTCTCATTGGGTTTGGCAATGGGAAAGTGATCCTAAATGTTTGAGATTGATAGATATATAGACATATGACACAATACACAGTAGGTTTGATATGATACATTCTGAAAAGATTCACATTTTTTTGGCTGGCTTGTAAATGACATGTGGATGTGTCTAATGTTCACCCTAAATGCATGGCAGGAAATGAGATGTGATGTTGCACAAAGATGTTGCATAGGTGGTACTGCACAGGTTGTACTGCTCTCAGGCCAGCTGAGATGCTGCAGTTCCTCTTAAAAAAAAAGGGTTTGGACCTTCCACAGCTGATCAGGAATCTGATACAGCAACCTTTTAAAATGACGGCACAAGCTGAGCAGAGAGTAGCAACGTGACACCAGCTTTTACTCCAGCTAAAGAAGGGAAAGGGTCCGAACGTGCACCTGAGGAACATTTCCTACTTCCTGTCAGAGTCCGCTGCACTAGCTAAGTTTAAACTTGTCAAGTCTCTGTGGTAGAATCCATCCATCGACCTGGAAGAGCTTCTTTCAAACTGTCCGATGGAGGATTTCACACCAACAGGTGGCGTTTCTTGTGCAAAGCCAGATGGTCTGAGCGGGAGAAGCTGCGTTCACAGTCGGGACACTGGAAAGGTTTCAGTCCTGTGTGCTTGCGGTAGTGCCTTGTCAACTCGTCTGATCGGGCGAACTTCCATGTGCAGCCGTCCCACGTGCACTTGTAGGGTTTCTCCCCTGCACAGAGCAGAAATAGCACCCAGTTTGTAAGTGAAGAATAAAAAAAATGATGCTAGAAATGATGAGAGAGCAGAGTTTGTCCTGCGAAACTCTCACCAGTGTGTGTCCGGCGATGTGCTTTGAGGTGGGAGCTTTTGGTGTACACTTTGTTGCAGCCGGAGAAGTCGCAGCGGTGAATTCTCCGCCTCTTCAGAGAGTCGGGAGAGTCGGCGGGGAGGGGATGCTTCGGGCCTGGATGAACTATCACTGATGGGTTGTTGATCCTTAAAGGGACACAGAGAAGAGAAACAGGTTAACACTGGTTGCTTGGCGCTGTTTGCCCACCAGAGGGCGCCACGTCCCTCTTTTACCATGTTACAGTGAGTTTAATTTGGCTTCAACTAGGTGACAACAAATACTAGCAGTCAGAAAAACCCCTCCCGCCATTTTCCAGTTTGCCACGCCTTTGCTTTGTCCTGTCACCCTGTGATTTTCTGACAGTTCTGGATCTATCATTCACTAAAATCTAACGTAACTGGTCACATTTATAGTAAATAAAAAGGACAGCTTTGTTGCATCCTTAAGCAACAGACTTGAACATTCTTGCATACAGTAAATTATCTGTGTATATGCCAACTATGTCAACATAACAATAAAGTCAGTCAAATAATGTAAAAAAAGAAAATAAGAAAGTAAAGAGAGAATTGTTTCAATAAAAAAAGTAAAGAGCTTCTTTCTTTCTTTCTTAAAAGTCATTGTAGGTGCGTGTGTGTGTGTGTGTGTAAATGGCAGTTGAGAGTAGGTGTCAAGTGTTGAAATATGAATCAATTGGATTAAAAAAGGAATGTGCAGAAATTCCCCCACAACACACACTTTAATACGCATTGTTACTATACACACCTAGGCACCCCTACCTATTTAGCATTTGGTTACAGTATGATACATAGTGTGTGTGTGTGTGTGTGCGTGTGTGTGTGTGTGTGTGTGTGCTTCCAGGTTGTTGACAGATAAGTCACACCCAGCTGTTTTTATCCCTTTTATTTCAATGCTGGCATGATGACAAGAGCGGCTAGTGAAGGCAACCACCCTGATGATGGCATAAAAGGATAGAGTAGATTCAACTCATACACACACACACACACACACACACACAAATATTCACACAAACAGGTAAGAACTACTTGAAGAGCATGGCTATTACACGTGGAACCAACCTGCAATTATTTCTTTGAAGAGAAGCCTTCAGTTTGGAGAAAACAGAGAAGACATGGAAGATGAAGAGCAGGAGGGGAGGAAGAGGAGAAATCAGACAGTACCGGAAGCCTTAGAGGAAGAAAGAGGTGGGAAGAGCAAGATGTCTGTCAGGCACTTGCATCATTTTTTAAGAGGTTGCTAAGAAAACAAAGGTACACACAGATGTTTTCTTTGATTTGCGTTGAGACAGAAATGTATGCTGCTCTTTGGCATTATAAGCTAATTTAAATAAAGTTTGCTAAGCCAACTTTATTTGTAAAAGTACTTTCTGACACAGATCACTGAACAAGGTGCATAAGAACATAAAATAACTTAAATTTAAAACAATTAATCAATAAAAATAAAATCAATAAAACAATACACTAAGAGAAAAACCAGCAATAAAAGATTTGATTGAACTTTTTTTATGTATTACATGGTCACATGTTACATGGATGTGTTTATATTTGTATGTGTACAAACGTTTAACCACTATTCAACACATTTTTCCCATTTATGAGGCAGCATGCTGCAGGAGCTGACAGGAAATGCAGATTATTGGCTCGAGAACACAAGCTGATCATTTGAAAGCCATAAAAAACACGCTGCTCGATCAGATTTAGGATTTTACACCCATTTCTGCAGCTGAGGTGAACTAGAGAAAGGCAGAAGTTAATCAGATTCCTTTAAACTGAATAAAAGGTAAATCATAGAAGGCAGCTTCCTCAGTAGCAGTGAGAGGAAGATGAGCTCTGCTCGTCTTTATTTGCCCAGATAAGCAGTTTTTTTCTCACATGAAAAAAAGACTTTTTAACATAGTTTTTTCTTTCCGGTTAACATAATAAAAATGGGATTTTTGTAGCGGGGCTCATCAGTCCCACATTGTGAAACTGGGACTGAAACTCAGGGGAAGCACACAGCTTCTACTGCTTCTCCTAAAACTCTGAGTCTGTGTGCTACTCACTCATAGTCGGGTGTCGGCCTGATGACTGATGGCGTCATCTTGATGGGGCTGTTGGGATCATGAGAGAGGTCCGCATTGGTCTCCATTTTGATTGCTGTGTGTAGAGGCTTTATGGAGCGACCTGAGGAGACATAAAACAAGAGTTAAAAGTTCAGCTTTATACATTAATCTGCATTTTTATGTCTTTTTTGTCTTCTACTAGACAAACCTGATACTAGACCATCTTTTGCCTTTACACACATGGACAAAACCTGGTAGCTACTCAGGTCTATACACGGACCTGTCTCTGTCCAACGTCCGTCATTCAGAGACCTTCCTGGTCTCGGTGACCTCCACTTGTCCACAGAATAAAGAACTAGATTGACATGTATTTCCCTCAAAATCTGCTGAAACTGTTATTTTTTAAACAAAGGAAGTAAACTGTGTTTCTCTGATTTCACTGAAGCAGTTTGTATATTTATTTATTGCATTTTATCTTTGCAACCAAACTCATTTCTTTTCATTATTTAGATTCAGATAGACTCAAATGATGATCTTTAACGATCTTCGTCCTCAAAGAAATTTGCATAGCAATAGTAAAATGAGTCTGTTTGGATACGTTTGGAGTTGGATGGTAAAGAAATGTAAATATCGGTGTGTTACTGGTGGAGAATAAATAAAAATGACACGTAGCACTGATGAAAAAAATCTGGCTTTAATAAAATCAGTATTAATTAGTAACAGTGCCTTTATATGCTTTAGTGAAAATATGAATAAAGTTTGACATATTCTGAGACATGGATGATGCACGTCTAACTTCACATCTATTCACATAAGAAAACACACTGTGACCCTTTTATAGAGCTTAACTTACATTTCAATATAAAATGACACTTTAAAATGTCATAAATGTATGTTGTAGGTTTGCAGTGTTTCTCGCATCACTGCAGCATCTTTTGTTTCTTTTAGGCCCTACTTCTTTAACGCTCCCGCTGCACAACATGCCCAGTATGCTCTCAGATCAGCTGATTGGTCAACAACAACAAGCATGAAACTGCTTTTTGTTTGTTATATTCAGCTATGCGCTTTGTAGCTAGTGTATAAATGCATGTCATGATTATGTAGATAACATGTAAAGCTTTTCGGGCAGTGCAGGATCAGTGTCTTTCATCGGCGAGAGCGGCTCCTTCTGTTTGGCTTTGCAGCTTTGCAAAGCTCAACATGTAAAACTGCAACCTGAAACCTTGCAAACAGGTAAAAACGCTTCATAAGATAAAGACTGAAAGCATTGATTGACTGCTTCTAAATATAAAAACATATTCAGCAACCAGGTCTCACCTGTCTTGTGCTCTCTGCCTTGACTGCGGTCATCGTCCCCGGCAACAGGTTGGCTGACTATTATCGGTAGCGTGGGGAAGTAGACAGGCAGAGGCAGCATCACTCCTGGGCTCGGGGGGAACAGAGAAGGGCTGGGGTAAGGCACAACTGGGGTGGGCGACGGCAGGGCATGGGAGGACGAAGAGTTTAAAGGCGGGGAGCGGGGGGAGGCACGGCTTGGCGAGCTGTAGGGAGTGTGTGGGGAGCTGCGAGGGGAGGTGGAAGAGGATGCGGACGAGCAAGGAGGGGATGAAGGGGACCGCTTGCTCACTGACAGATCCACAGGCTCCAGCTGGGTCTGTGGTGTGTTGCTGGAGGTGTGAGTCGGTGGGAAGATGGGGTAGTAGTGAGGCGGGGGGAAGATCACTCCATACTCGGGGGCTTTAAACACGTAGAAGGACTGAAGAGAAGAAAGAGAGGATGCAGGAGAAGGAAGCAGGGAAGGGGGACAAAAGAGCAGAGAGTTAAACACTTCCGTTCATAACATAAAAACACCTTACAGGCTCACAAACAACTACACCAGCCAAAACATTTATATAAACACATTGTTTATGTGCAGGTAACTGTTCCATGTATGTGTGTGTACATTAGCCCGCTGCCTGGCAGTGTGTGCGACCATTGTATGCAAATGTCCACTGTACAGCAGTCTGTTTGTCCAGGAAGAGTAGGAATGTGGGAACCAGTCTGCCTAGACACGTAGCAGGAGTGTGTGTAAGCAGTTTGCATCTGCCTGTTTGAGGGAGCGAGAGCGGGTGGTGGAAGGGTGTAAAAGGGGCATCAACAACTTGTTCAGGCATGATGGGAGCACACAAAAACAAATTCACAAGCATCCCAAGCCATAAAAACGTTGCTCTTACCGTTTCCATGTCTGTCTTCAGAGGGTAATTATCAAACATAAGCATGGCTGCGCAGACCAGGCTCCTACAAAACCAAACACACACAACCGTCATAAACCACATGTTACAGCCAATTAAGAGAAAGCAAATCACTTCATCCGATGAGATCAATCCCTCCTCTGAACTTCCCCTCCATCTGACACACTGCAAACATCTTCCCCCGTTAGCTCTGGCAAATATAAAATCCCTACCAGTGTGTATGCCAACACAGAGTTTGTATATATATATATATATGTATACACACATACACACACACAAACTTTTAGCCCTCTTAGAGTCCAGTTTTGTTCCTCAACATAGAACTCGGGGCCCCGAAAGCCAAAAGATAAATCTGAGGGTCAAACGGTGATTAATGAGGTCAGCACAAAGCAAAACATTAAATCATCACAGATTAAATTCTCAGGCTTTCTCTGACCTTTGTCTTCTTTTTTTGAAACGACAAGCCTCGAGGACAAATTTACACTAGTTATCAGTCAGTAAGAAAAAGAAACACACAGCATAGAAGTGAGGAAGATTAAGCAGAGACTGTTGTCGGGAAAGATAACCAAGATCAGCCTCTCTCCACTTAATTTAGGTGAGTATTTGTTGTACATATATGGAGAATAAGAAGTCCAGCTTGAGTTACTGAGGAGTATCTTGCTTCTTGCGCACCAATGGGTGTGTGTTTGTGCATGTCTGCAAAGAAAAGGGAAAACAAACACACATCGTGCACAGGGATGACTTTAAAGTCACTGAAAGCAGAAAGATTAAAGAGGGGCTGTTGTTGGGATAGATTGCTGCAAAGTGTGTGTGGACGTGTGTGTAAAACGTGTGTAAATCTCTTCAGAAAATAAAGTGTAACTTTCTTTTTTTTTTAAGCAACCTTTCCTCAGTTCACAGGTGGGCATCGTTTGAAGACACTCAGTAACTTCAGGATGCATCGTTTTCAGGTGTGATGTGGTGAGAAACTTCCCAGTGACAAGACAGTGAAATTTCACACATCACACCTCAAACACACACACACACACACACACAAACTTACCGCCTACTGAGAACTGTTAAGTAAGTGGATAAAACAGTGTGAGGTTTCAAAGTTGGTTCCAGTTACCTTAGCTTTGAATGGCCAGGTGTTGTTGGGTTGACTGTTTGCACCTAAGTAGAGTGTTTATGAGCGTTACTGTGTGTGTGTTTGTTCACTGAAGCATTAAGGCAACATGAACTGTCAAAGAATTTACCCTGAGGGAGCCTGTGTGTTTGTGTATGACCTGTTTAAAGTCCATAGTCTGGAGACAAGTTAGCCTTTAATTATTAACAAATGGGGAAGAACACAAGCCATCACACCCTGTGCTCACATACTGGAAAGCACACGCACACACACACACAAAACCCAGTTCCAGATGGGGAGCAGACCAATGGAAGAGCAGGATGTTCGCTGGCTGGATCAGGAAGGGTGTGAACATGACGGCTGAGGCCTCGCCCTTTGCCCGGCTCCAAAGCAACAAAGAGCTTTCGGTCAGGTGGGAAGTTGTGTGTGTCTCTGTGTGTGTGTGTGTGTGTGTGTGTGTGTGAGAGCGTTTTGAGGGTGTGTTTCCTAATCCGGGTTTGAATTGTACTATGGTTCAACTAGAGGTCAAACAATTGTCCTATTGTGGCTATGAATCATACACTGAGCTGACAAAATGAGCCAGTGTGAAGCACAAATAGATCATGAGACAGAAAAAGAAGACAGGAAGCAGTTTACTGGTACTTTCACTATAAAAAAAAACATTTACAGTGTCCAAAAAGCAGCTCCGGGTGTGTAAAACTAGTAACTTTTTGTGGAAGTTCCCAGACTTTCAGATATAAGTGTCTTTACTCCTGAAAACGAGGTATTGTTAATAAAAAAAAACAGAAACCATGAAGGGAAAATATGAGAAAAATGTGAAAAAATACCCACAAGAGTCCAAAATTAAAGCACAAACAAGCAAGAATTCATATTAAATGCTGCTCCAGTGGTATTAAGCAGCCATTCATTGCAGTGTAGTTGTAGATAGTTTAGTATAGTTGAAAAGGCTCATTAAAAGCTGCTTCCCACTTGCACTTAAATATCTCAGGATGGTTGCTGCTTATAAACAAAGCTACCAGGGATATTTTTAGAAATATGGACAAAATGTAATTAATTCCCAGAGAAACTTAGAAATATTGATATTTTTTATCATGTTCTTCAGTTTATAGTTATTTATAATGCAGAAAACAACTCAGTCCTGATGTTAAGCTCCATCTACAGGAAGAGAAGGCCACTGCTGAGTCTGTGTAAAACTACAGCAGTTAATCTTTTTTATGTCCCATGTATAGCGACATAAGCATTTATTCACAGCTCTTTGTGAGTGAGACTGTCAAATATGTGTTAGATAATTTACCAAACCAAAGCATAGTCCCGATAAACAAAGAGTTGACTGACACTGTGCCTCCTTGAAGCTCTCTAAAACAGCAAGGGGCAATTATCTTTTGACTTCAGTGAGATCAGCCGGAGGGGCTTTAAACAGCCACACATGTACACCTGTAAGTGCACTCATACATGTTCATGTGCAGAGGAAAAGTTCTTGGTACATCTTTCACATATTTCAGAACAGCCTGTGCCCTCTTCTGCAGGCGTAATTCCTCAAAAGAGCCCCTGCACACGCGGGAACATACCATTCCTGCAAGTAACTCACCATACATGTCTCCTCTGACAGTTCGGTTCACTTGAAGCTAACCTGTATAAGAGAAGTTACTTATGTCCACGAGTGCCCACTGCTCATGACTGTTTTGTGTAAATGTACGGCAGCTTGGATGATGGTGCGATCTGTGTAAGGCACAGGAAGTAGAGCAGCAGTTCAGACTGTGAACACGTATGTACACATATCCCAGACCTTTCATATAACTGCGTAGCATCTTCCTCAGTGACCAGAAGGACTCAGCAGATAGAAGATGATGCGCTCTTTATCTATAAAAGAGGAAGACTATTCTAACATCTGGCAGCTGCTGCACAGCTTTGTTGTTCATTTATGGCAAATAAAAAGCCACAATCGACTTCCTGAGGAGTCATTTTCTCCTTGTGCATCAGTGGGAGTGTTTGTGCATGTCTGCAAATATTGTCTTTCTAGGTCAGTAGAGCTACTGTGTACTCAACCCCAACCCACTCAGCAAACACTTACTACATCCATCCTTCTCCGTTCTCCACCCTCAACTCTCCAGATCTTCTCCTACACCTCGCTCCCTCATGTCCCGACTACCGTATTTATCTGAATTACACAGCAACCCCCCTGCTTCTTCTTCTTCTCCATCTGCTTCTCTCCCTCTCTATGTATGATATAAAACAACATGAGTGAGGGGGAAAATATTGTGGCTTGGAGTCTTTGGCTACTGTCTTGCTGAGTTTCTGCTAGCTCAACAGAATACACACACTAAATCACTGAAGGGCTAAATTATTATAGACACACACAGACACACACACATGCTCTAATGGCAACAGGCTGGAGATGATGAGATCACCAGAGAGACCAGAAACCTCTAGACAACAGCTTTGTCCAAGAACATGCCGAAATCACACACACACATACACACACACACGCAGTCAAACTGCTCCAGACTCTTGACTTTTCTAAACTTTACAGCCTCTTTCTCCTCATCAGTCTCCCCTGATGTCAGTACATTGCTGTTTTATGTCCCGGGTGTCACTTCCACCTGAAATTGCCCAACTCCAGCAGTGCTGCTTAGAGCGATATTACTTCACTGCTTGCAGTGTGGAACTTATTGTGTACAACGCTTGACTCACGCTTCACAGTTAGTGGTAATTTGAGCTCTATATGGAGCAACTCCTCCAGGTAGTGAGCTAATTGACTGTTTGGGAGCTCTTCTCTAGTGTCCTAATGCTCCACAGTTATACTCACGCTACCAACCCCATACTTCACCTCTTGCTCCCGAGTCCCCTAATAACACATGTTCCTCTCACTGCAGAGCCCCAGCCAAAGCCCCTCCACCCCTCAATCTTCTCATTTTGGCTTCCCGTTCCTTCATGAGCTCCCTGGCAAACTCCTCCATCCATATACACATACTTATACACACACCCGCAGGCACATCGTCCCTCTCAGCTCCTCACCAGAAGACGGTGAGGCTGCAGACCTCAGGGAAGCCAGTGGGGGCCATCAGCAGGGAAGAGGAAACAGGATCCATCACACACACACATACAGCGGGTTTGTCCGACAGTGACAAAGGCAAACACACGTGCACACACCTCGAGTCGAACTTGTCAAAGACGGCAGCGTTTTGATGCTTTCCAGACAAGCGAGGACAGCGGGAAGGAGGGAGGGATCGGTGCCAGAAGAGGAGACGGAGGGAGAGAAGCGGAAGCCCGGAGAGTTCAGTCTGGCTGTTATTATTTCCAAACTGCGTGATGGGTCGGGGGGCGTAGAGGAGAGGAGGAGGAGGAGGAGGAAGAAGAGAAGAGTGAAGCCAAATGAGGGGGAGGAGGGGGTGTGCTGCTGCAGGGGGCCTGTGGTTTCCTGTCTGACCACCCCCCCCTTCTCCTCCACCACCACACACTGCACCTCCCCACATGGAGAATGAGGAGAAGAGAGAGGTTTGAGTGTGTGTGTGTGTGTGTGTGTGTGTGTCTAGGGGGGGGGGGGGATTTGGATTTGGAAGGAGAGAGGGCAAAGAAAACAGCCGCTGTGACCAAACTATGTCAGAGTGGAAGTGGAAACAACAAGGCAGAGACAGAAACAGGGAAGAAAATGAAGTGGTGGGTTTCAACCAAAGTATGACAAAACTTCAATGAACCTCACACGTTTAGAGGAGGAGGAGGAGGAGGAGGAGGAGGGGTACGGTGGCTCAATCCAGTGGTTTACAGACACACACATGAACAGTTGAGCGTGTGCGTGTCTTAAACATGACTTTGAGCGTGCTGGTATGAGTGGAGTTGTGTAACTGCTTTCAGCTTTTTGGGTTCCTGGTTGTGTGTGGAGCAGAGTGTCGCGCTCCTGAAACTTCTTCTGGAGAATCACCAACCGCTGAGCATCCCGGAGCTTAATGTTTAGCCCTAATGTTCCCTAGGACATGCCCTTTGAGCAGTGTGTGTGTGTGTGTGCCTGAGTACACACAGTTGTGCGCATTTTGTTCCACTAGATAACATCAGCATGTTGATTCAGGAAAGAAGGCGTAGGGATGGGTGGAGTATTTGGGGCGTGTAGGTGTGTGTTTGTGCGTATGTGTGTGTTTGCCGCCCGCCTGTTGGACAAATAAATAAGATATTTGATTGTTAAAAAGTGGAAAAAGGGACAGGAAACGGATCCTTTTCCCTTTTAAAAATGACTTTAAAACAAAGAGGTTGCGGGAATAAGAGAGAGATGTTGCCCTCATTCCACCCGTCTACCCCCCACATCCCTCTCTCCTCCCTTCTTTCTCCTCCTCCTCCTCCCTTCTTTCTCTGGGCTCTAAACAGGATAAGGGCTTCATATGCCAAGTGGAATGTGTGACGCAAGCCTCAGCCTTGAAACAAAGCACAGGAAACAGGGAGAGACGAGAAACACACACACTTATGCAGGGAAAAAGATGTGTGTTGTAAAAAGATGCAGTGAAACCGAAGCTCAGGTGTGATGGCGTGTTATCTGTTGTTCTCACACACACACACACACACACACGCTCTCTTTGCTGCAAACTGGGCAGCCTGTCATCATCTCTCACACTACTGCACCATCCCATCACTTCTAAGTTTTACTGCCTGTCTGACCTAAAAAGATCAAAATTGCTGTGGTAATTATGCAAATCAGTTGTTACATTTTAAACAACTGTATCTCCTGAAAAGGAAAATATATCATTTATTTTTTAATTTAAATCTAATTTAATCTAAATCTGATTAAGATTTCTGTCTTTTACAGACCAATTAATCAGGTAATCCTGTTCAGAGCTTTTAAACATTGAAATTATTCCACATATTATCACAAAATCTGCAAATAAACAATACAGTAATCCCACATTAGAGGTTTCTCTGTGTACATTTAATTTTAAATAGAAAAACAAACTAAAATAAAAGCATGTTTTTCTGGGTTCTGTCCCTCTGACTTATCTTAGAGTTACATAAGTAAATGCGAACATCATTAATCATGTGAACCACTTTTTAAAAGACCAAACATGGTTTAATAATACAAACATTTGTTAAAAAGCTTTTTTTTTATCATATTAACTACTAATTAATAACTAAATTACGCGCGAGCTGGTTCATCTCATTGATCCAAAACATCTCTCCTCATGCGTTAATATGATGTTTAATACAGCAGGAACACACTTACTTCTCTGATCCTGCAGGTCAGTGGGTAGTTTCACAGCTGCCTTGCTGGACGGCACCGGATCCAGAGAGCAGTGGGTAGTTTCACAGCTGCCTTGCTGGACGGCACCGGATCCAGAGAGAAACTCAGACAATTCCGCGGAAAAACTGACGCTGTTCGGATGTCACTGACATCAGGGGGAAAAAACAGGCGCACCGGTGATCGATGGCTCCGCAAAAAAACTTCCCCGACTTACGAAACTCCTCTCAGTGCGTGTACGTCTCACCGTGTGTGCGCGCGCCTCTCCGGCTCGGTCGTTTAGGAGCTGCTGGCTGCTGCTGTCACATGATCCGCTGTTTGTTCTCCTCATGGGGTCGGACCGCCGGGGCGGGGACCAGGGCGGGGTTGGTCCGGCCCAGCCCGCGTGTGTGCGTGCGTAGAGCGCGTGCGTTGCAACTTTCGTTTCACGTTTGGAGATGCAGTCGTGCATACACACAAGCAAAATGAAAAAGCAAAGAGTAAGAGGAAATTTTTATTTTGTAAAGAAAAAACATCTGACCTGAGATTAACCCCTAAAAGCCCAGCAGGACACAACACATCCAGTTTCTGTAAAACCAGCCTGAACACAATCTGACGTCATAATGCTGAAAGCACATTGTAAATATAACGTCATAAATTGTAAATACCCTGAAAAACTTTAATTTTTATCATTTTAGCTGCATTTTGCTGAAAGAACAAATAAACACCTCGTATGAAAGAATTTCACTTTTCTGCCTAATCCAAAGATTTGGGCCTATTATAGAAATTCATCTTTCTGTTCAGATAAAAATATTCACCATCAGAAAGTTAACAGGAGGAATATAATCTGATAACAAAGGCAATCATACGATCACATCACGCCTGCATATATTCTTCACACTGGCTGTCAAAACTGGTCAAAGTCCCTTCAGATCAATGTTCCTGAGAAATTAAAGATATATCTAAAACGACTTTTATAAACAGGGATTACCAGTTTGTTTATATAGCTGATGTAACAGCGTAGCAGAAAAAATAAGCTCTCTTTTCTTTAACATTGTTTCATAAGAATTAATTGAAAAGACACCTGTAAAAAATGAAATATGTCATATTTGATTGTTTTTTATCTTTATACTTCTTTTTGTATTAATCAAGTGATATTATTTACTTTACCAGTGAACCCACTGGTGAGAGGTGTAGCTGACACATATGACATCCACACAAGCAGATGCATTTCAGATATCCTTCCTGTGAATTTCAGATAGAAAGTTAAGCAACTGATAAATTGGCATTGTTACTAGAAATACATTGTGTTACATGGAAAGTAAACTGTGCTCTCCTACCATGCACTTGCCCTAATGTTGATGCAAACAAACGAGTTTTACAAGCAGAAAAAAAGCACTTTTATGTCAGCAGGAGGCTGTGCCAGCCTGTCACAGGCATCTGACCGGTGTTTTATATAAGATCCCGTAACACGCTTCCAAATAAGAGAAGTTCCTTCTTCTACCTCTGGCAAAGAGCCACTGTAAATTATTAAAACAGTACACCCTCAGTATGACAGCGGATACAAAAATACCTGACATCCTATGAATGCCAGAAAGATCACGTGTCATCCTCAGTGCAGAGAATATAATGAAAAGTTACATCCATCCATCCATCCATCCATCCATCCATCCATCCATCCATCCATCCATCCATCCATCCATCCATCCATCCAT
>JBAMHV010000004.1:6045216-6060084 GCA_037177535.1 Pseudomugil gertrudae | reverse complement strand
AGGATGCTCTGAGATGGTGCTTCCAGACAGCAGACTGGAATGTCCTCTGTGGTCCTCATGGAGAGGACATCAACAGCATGACTGAGTGTGTGACGGATTATAAGGACTCCTGTGTGGACGGCACCATCCCAACATGAACAGTGAAGACCCTTCATTAACTATTTTATGTAATTAAACTACAATTCGAATTTCCCTCTGGGATCAATAAAGTATTTTCATTCATTTTTCATTGATTCATTTATTCAAATCCTCAATACCATAACCTACATTCATAGACACCATATGAACAATGTCTGAGTCACATATGAAATAATCTTCACCCACCTCTTCTGTCCATTTTGGCTGATTTATTCTTTTTATCAGACATGTCGTGTAATTGCAGCCCAGCATGAAACAAAACATACACAGTGTTGTTCCCGCGGATCACTAAAATAAGCGGCGTGAGGGACTAATGCTTCCTACCCATGCATGCACACACGCACATGTATGCGGTTTGTTGTTTTACACTGGAATTCAGTGGCATTTTGAGACAGACATGCTAGTCAGGAGTTTAGACATGTGGAGGTGCAATGTGTGGTATGATGAAATGCACTGACACAGACAGTGATGTTGAAATGGGTACACAGAATATATGTGCAAATTCCTTACACTTTGGCACTTCTTTGAAACAACCTTTTGTTTTTTTATAATTTTTTGTTATACCTCACTGGAACTCAGACAGAAAATCACAAGAATACGAAACAGAAAGCGGATTAAAAAGCTGGTGTTTCTTCTTTTTTTGGCCTTGTCAGTTTTTCTTTAATGATTAATTGGAAGGCTAAGAGGATGTTAATTATCTCTTACTTAAAAAAACACACACAAAAAAGAAAACAATGAATAATCAAACTAGTTTAGTTACTTTTGTATTGAAATGAAAAACGTGAAGGTTGTGAGTAATGTAAAAGCAAAAGATCAAACTTAATTTAGCCCATAAGACAAACGAGACCACAACAAGGCGAAGACGGTTTGACTCTGGATGGTTGTTTTCTCACCTCTGTTGATGGAGGCAGTGAATGTAAAGGTCTATTCAAGGGCAGTAAAACCACAAAAATATTTAAGCATCCTGCCCTGTCATCTACAGGAAACTGGGGATTAGCTTCCATGAAACCACTCATGTCTGAAACCAGGTCATAGGGTGGATAGATTTAAACCTTTACTGGCTGACTATGTGCACGCAGCAAACACAACAACAACAATGTCGTCAGTGACCCAATGTTCACGCTTCCACCCTTGTGCTCTGGGATTGTGGGTTTGATGGGTTTGTCAAGCTCCAGTCCTCAAGGGCCACAATCCTGCAGGTTTCTGATGTGTCCCTGCCTCAACACATCTGTCTCAAACTCATGAGTCATTGTGCAGAGTTTCGTAAGCAACTGGATCCATTTCATTTAGGTCAGCTGTGTTAGAGCAGGGATACATTAAACACTGCAGGAGCACCGACTGTGGACACCCACTCATCTGCTGCATGTGAAAGCCATCAAGTTGATGGCGTAACCATCACTAAACCTTCACATGCACGTCTACCTGGTGCACACATTGTGTTGGTATTAAAGACAGGGGCTATTTCAGAGGGCCACAGTCTTATATGTTTCCATGTATCTCTGCTCCAACCCACCTGACTCAATTAATGAGTCATTGTGCAGACATGATTGGCAGTTGGATACATTTAATGGAGTCCAGGTGTGTTGGAACAGAGGTACATCATAAACCTGCAGGTAAGCAGCACCTCAAGGACAACTTTGGATTTATTATATTTATTAATGTGGTGCTGCTTCACACAGTCCAGGCTTGTTTAAAGCGTTTGCATCAAAATGCTTTTACACACAGGGCATTGAGCTACCGGTACTTCACCGTCCACAGAGGGAGCGAGCAGATACTGAGAACAGCTTGTGTCAGGTGTTACATGTTTGTTAAATGAACTTCCTGCAACACGAAGTGAGCCTTCATCTTCACACCCGCTACTTTTGTTCAGGCTTTGCATGTTACTCTTAATCATCATAGCACCTCTCCCACCGCCTTGTAGTATGTGCATCGGCGGTTTTGTGGGGATGGTGAAGCCTTTCCCCTAGTTTTCACAAACGTTTTCACACCTGAACGGGCTTTGTGCTGTATGAACACAGCCTCAGTCTAAACAGATTTTGTGGCTTGCAGGAAGACACACCCAGTGTTTTTCTCTGACTATGAAAGGTGAACTCACAGGCAGATGATGCTGAAGTCATTGTATAAGTCAGAGTTATGTTACCAATGGCTACCATAATATTGGGAAACTGCTGTGAAGCAGGAATAGAAGCAGTTTTATAAACTACAGTTAGCAGTAGATCTTATAGTGTAAACACACACTCAGAAAAGGTGAAATAGGTCATAAAAGAAATGAAGAAATCTGAATATAATCAAGATATTCTGTCACCTAATAAGGAAGGTTGACATTAGCCAGACATCCAACAGGAAGAGAGGAGAAATAAAAAGTCTTGAGTTGTAACTTTTGCACACTCAAACATGAGCATAAATTATACATTAAGTGTTGCAAAACATGAGATAAAATATTATTTAATTATGAAGCATTCAAGAATGATTTTTTTCCAAATATTTACTTTAATATTCATAAGCTACGACATGTGCACTGAGCATGAAAAGTCCAGCGTCAGCTACTTGCAGCCATCATTATCCAAGCGCTACAGGTAAAGTAGATCCTTATCAGGGTTTAGTACTGCAGCAGTGCTTTATGATCTCTCACTGTTTGACCCTTTGTACAGTCAGTGCTTGATTTATTTTTACAGCCCTTTAAACAGAGCTCCGCTGATCATCATAAAATTACTGAATTCCTTTTTATAAAACCCTGAAGTGAGAAGCTGATGATTGTTATTAAGTAAAGGTGAGTATGTACAGTCCTAAATACAGCATGTCACCTGAGGGAGTGGCTACAGGATGTTAGAGTGTTATGTTATAAAAAGGTTTAAAGGATGAATATATTGTCTACTTTTTCTCTATGCACAGTAGTGGAAATTATTTAAGACTAAACCAGTTAAATCTAATTCTGTCTGCGTATGTGTCCAGCTCCAGTCCTCGGGGCCACAATCCTGCAGATGTATCCCTGCCTCTACACACCTGAATCAATAGATGATTGTGCAGAACTTTGTAGGCTGCTGGATTCATTTAGTTTGATTCAGCTGTGTTGGAGCAGAGATACATTGAAAACCTGCAGGACAGAGGACTGACTTTGGACATCCACGATATAATCCAAAAACATTTTAGGTGACTCCAAAAAGATAAAACATGATGAAGATATGCTTAAATATTTATGGGTTAGTGACCAGCAGTGAGTTATTGTTGCTAGTCACGCAGTGATGAACCTGCAGGTAGGGTAGTGTTAGTGGGCTGACTGAGACACAGTTATAATCTCCACCACCACTTGGCTTGGCGGAGGTAATGGGAATTTGTATTTAGCAGTGCATGGCATATCCCCAGCATGTTCTATGGCAACTTCCAGTCACATTTTGTGCATCTGCAATAGGCTCAAGTGACAATTTAGAAAAAAATGCTATTGCTGTATAATCTGGTTTGTATAATGGAAAAAGAGACCTGGTAACTTTTCCTGCTTTCCTGCTTGGAGGAACAGAGAAGGTCAACACTTATCACATTGCTAATGTATCTCTCAATTTAAGCTCTTGAAGTTCATCTTTTATACTTGCGAGCAAAATGTGTAGACCTGTGTAATATCTAATTAATACATTATATTAGTCTTTTTAAGTTTATTGGGTTAAAAAAAAGGCTGAAAATGATCCACTGCAGTGCATCTTTGCATAGCTGCTGCTGCATGGGGTATTAAAAGTTACCACCCTTAAGACATCTGCCGCTAATGTAAACTACCAACAGCTAGCTTCACGTACCTGTGAGCAAATTATGATGTTATTTTTCACTTTAAAGCAGGTTCTGGAGCCATCTGCTCGTAAACTACACATAAACTTGGCACTCACACCACAGACCAGGTAGGCAAAGATGTTGCCATGGCAACTTGTGTTGTTGCTTCATGTCCTGTTTTAATTGAATAAAGGTCCACAGTACTTACCATTTCCATTTTCTAGGGATAACATTGTCTGGCCTCATAGGTTTTCATCTCCATGCAAATCCTCTTTTCTTTCTGGCATTTCAGCATGTTTTCTATTGACTATTGATTCCATTGCAATACATGCTAACATGGTGTGTTTGCCCCACAATGCTTAGCGGCCCCCATTCCCTCTTCAGGACTGCAGAAAAGCTGGAGTCTATCCAAGCTGGGAGCAGGCAAGATGCAGGGTGGACAGGTCACCAGTCTATTGCAGCACCTGCATGAACATAATGACACTAAAATTTTAGCCAAAGTTTCATTAAATGAATCCACACTGGATAAAATTTGCAGGTTGAAGTCTCAAGATTAAGCCAAGAAAAAAAAACATGTTAATATAGCACTAGATACATAACTTTGTGTACTTCTGACTTCTTTTGATGGCACATTGACATTTATTAAATACATTTCTGGGGCATCCTGAGGCAGAGAAACAGTTTTTTCTGTCCCAACACATCACTTTACAGCAGCACGTCACTTTTTAGCAACTATACATGGGACTGACTTTCTTTTACCAGGGAGTGCCCAGAGAAGAGAGAGGATGGTAGAGGGATGCTGAATTAACCTTTGTATGAGGGAGGAAAAATCAGCTGAAGATAAAAAACGTTGCTTTACTTAATGATAGAGGAAGAAAGAGCTTCTAATGAGATGTAGCCATAACCTAACCACCTCTCATTCTCCACAAATATTTGGCTATTAGGATGTTTCACTACAAAGTAGCTGATACAACACTGTGGAGTCATTAGCTTTAAAATGCAGCTGTCAGCCTCTCTGACTATGTTGGTTTCCAGGGGGATACAAGCATGTGGTGAAGCTCAGCGTAGAGCAGGGCAGGGCTGAGGTGGAGTGTGGAAGGGTAAACAGATGCCAAGCCAAATAAAAGTTCACTCCAAGCAACGGCACAAGGCCTGGCAGCCTGCTTGTTCTGGCAGAAACACACATACGCACACACAAGCTGCATGCACTGAGTACACTGTTTACACACGGTGAAGGCAGCGGTGCAGACAGCAGGTGATCCTGATCCCTCTTGGCTCATTCGAACAGAGCAATAAGAATATCTGTCCACAGATGTCGGGTTTTAATAACCACAGTCACGTGACGAGCCATGTCTCCTAAACCGCCAAGACGTTTGTGGCCTTTTCAACCTGTTGACAGTAGCTCTATCACAACAGGTGCACACACATGCAAAGTCTTAGCTCCTGAAACACTGCGTGGTCTTTGACTTGACAAAGAGATCAGTGTAGATACGCTTTATTAGGGCTGTGGCCTGAGGTTGCTTCTGGTGGTCTGCAGGGTGGGGCACATCTGGAGCAGTCTTGCTAATCCCTCACATCAGCACATGGCTTCTGGATGTTATGTAAAGAACTTGACTCTCCTTGCTTTGGATCTAGACACGAGCTGCATCACCGATCCTCGTCAGACTTCACCGACGGTATCAATCCTGGTATTATGTCAATAATGCAAAGCTATTCTCAGCCCCTAAAGGAAGATCTCATCTCACACAGCGGGTCAAAGGTCAAGCAGAGGAGCCAACACGAGTCATGTCCCAAACTCAACATATTTATTTTATACATATATATTTATGTAGCTATGATTTCACTGTGAGCAGTGTTACAGGAAATATGGCGTCTTAGAGAAGACGGGCAGGTTAGTAGGAAAATGTTGGTGCTCATGACAACATGGAGTTTCTAAAAATGTAACAAAAACCAGCAGGGAAGCAGTATTTATTCACTCATCTGTCACTTTTTACTTGCTCAATAACTCATTACCACAAACAGCTAATTGACCAATCAAACTAAAGCAACTAAGCACAAAAGTAGAAATAAAGATGATTTTAGGTTCAAAGAATGTCAAATAAAAGGAATTTAAATGACTTAATGTGGTATTTTCACACATAACCATCTCGGAGGTTTATGCAGAATGGTCTGGAAAGGAGGAAATGTTCAGTAAGCAGCACATGGTCAGAGGTCAAGGCATGGGCAGACTGGTGACAGCGACTCATATAAGCCCTGGTTACAATCAGATGTCAGGTCAGAATCCCTTTATAACCACAGTGTAGCATCTTCTGATGGATACTTTGATGCTTTCATCACGATATGGAGCAAAAACCTCTGAGGAATGTTTCCAACTCCATGCTGAATCTTTGACAGGAAGATTTCATGCATCCAGACTTCAAAACCATTGTGGGAGGAAGCAGCATGACAGCAGATGAGAAATATTGTCTCATTATTGTTTCACTTCCAAAATGTCTGACTTTTCCACAATCCACTTCCAAATTTCCTGATTTTTTATGCCAAGTTTTATATCTGAAGATGTTTATTATTAGTTTATTTTCATTGTAGCTGTCCCACTGTTCTGACCAGCTTTCTAATCCACAGCGTTACTGGTGTTGCTTACTATTTACCAATCATCCTGCACTTCCTTAATTTCTACTGTAACTTCCAACCAGCCCTGGTAGTTCAGCTTTTGTCAGTAAATGGTACCACCTGCATGAGTGCCACCATTTTTCAGAGGTTGGGATGCATTCTCCGGCCAGACCACAGCACCATAATAAACCCTGGACCATCCCATTATGGTCCACACATAATGGTAGATGATCAGTCCATGTGTACATGACTAAGTGACCCGAATAGCTGACGTGCGATTGGCTGATTAGGTGCTTGTGTTGACAAGTAAATGCACATGTGTACCTAATAAACCGGCCGGGGATTGTAGCGTGCATACTGTACATCCTTAAACAAAGGCGCGCCCTCTCTGTTCAACTGCTTGATGAAAATGCAGTCAGATGACCCCCATAGGCTCAGGAATGTCAGGAGAGACGGATCTCGTTAAGAGCTCAGTGAAATGACATTTAAATTACGATGACTTTCACTGAAATCCTTCCACCATCGTAATCACAGGAGCAGAACAAAGCAGTCGCTGTAACCGTTCAGTTCTGCTGCTTGTGCATTTTCTGTTGTGTAAATCTTACAGTACATACTTACTTAGGGAGAAATAACATGTCCAAGCACGCTTTTTCCATCCATCCACTGAATTCCTGAAAACAATGTTGCACGTCTGCTGTGCAGTGCTTCTATATGCTCGGAGCCATGTTTCAAGCCCTCAGCATACAAATTGACTGACATGTTTAGACACGAGGTGGGCAGAATCTTTAATGTCACACCTGACAAGTTTGCATCCCAAGCCACACACAAACTGAAGTCTGACTTCAGATGCGCTGAAAGAATACCAATCGTATTGTTTTAGGTACAGAGTAACAAAAATAAATCAATAAAACAGAAAGCATGTGCAACATGTGTTGGGTAAAAGCAAAATATCTTTACAGTGTAAACCAGCAGGTTTATTGCAAACAGTGAAGTGCACAAGAACAAACACACACACACACACACACACACACACATACAAACACACCAAGTCGCAGCTCAGCTCGAGGACTTCAGTGTGCTGAATACAGTAAATGATTTACATGTGACTGATTGTCTCAGCGCAACAGGTTTTACACCTGAGCGTCTTTTGTAATAATTTAAAGAAGCCGATTGGTCAGTCTGTCCTCCCACTCGCTGGAAAAGCAGCGCTACGTTACAAACTCCCACCCCTACACGGATGAATCGACGTGTGTTCAAAGGTGAAATAACAGGATGTGAAATGGATTGCATTTATTGTGTTATGCTTCCTGTAAGCGGCTGTAGCTAAATGAAGTTAAAATGCACAGAGCCAGGAAACAAAACTAGAACTGTAAGGGAAGAATGAAAAAATAGCACCCCCCCCCCCCCCTCCACACACACACACACAATTTATGCATCACCATCCAAGAGCAACATTCATTTAGCTAATCTGTCATTCAGAAGAGATTACTGAGCCAACTCTTCATCTTACGCGGCTGTAACGATGATTGTTGTGTCTCAGAATACTGTGGAGTTTTTGTTCTTACAGCTTTCGAGGATCGAGGACCGGCTTTGGCCTTACTAGCCTTGTTGCATCTGACTCAGACGAAAAAGACATTCTACAAAACACACAAGCTCTCTACGATACAAACATACAAGTACAGGTGCAAATGTAACTCGTTTCTCAAGGCCGAGTGGGGCAGTGCTAACTGAAGGGACTGCAATCATACGGGGAGCAAAGGAAGACATTCTACCCTGTATTTTTCCTTTCATTCTTGCTTATGCCTTTTTCCTCTTTGTTCCATTTTAGGTACAATAAATGGTAGTTTTCCTCCTAAATGACAACATCCTGCAGGCGGTCAATGTCAGGAATCATCCAACAGCCGCCTTTTGTTTTTGGTTGTTCACGACTGATTCCTCCGTCTGATGATTTTGCTGCTCTGAGAGGTATCAGATGCAGTTATGAATCCTTTGGAAGCAGAGCCAGGTCGAGCACAGACGTCACCGTGGTCGTCAGACAGAAGGGAGTGTTTGTCCATCAAGACTGAGCTGTATACCCAGGCTGGTGATGAGGTTCTGGAGGTGTGTGACGGTGTCCACCAGCTGGTTCTTCTCCTCCTCGAGTGCAGAAACCTGCTCCTTTAGCTGGCCCTCCGACTCGGCCAAAGCCTCCACGCGACTCTCCAGGCTGCAGACTCGAGCGTGAGACACCTGATGGGTGAGGACGAGATTGTTTAGATGAACAAACAACAAGAGGATGTTTATTCTTTGTGACTGTGTGTACCTGCAGCTCCTCCAGCAGATCCAGGTTCTGCTGACGGAGGCTCTGGTTGGTTCTCTCCAGCTGTGCTGCTCGCTGCTGCTGGTTGAGGGTCGGCGGTGTGTCCAGCAGTTCATCCTGCAGCACATGGTACTCCACCTCGTAGGCCTGGAGCTGCTTGGATACATCCATCTCACAAACCTGAAACAGTGGGTCATCATTTTTACGATCACTGCATTTCTAAAACTTTTTGAGCCTTTTAAAGCCTTAAAGAAAGTAGAAAAAAAACACAAAGCTTTGACATATAAAAGAAATAAGGATGAATTGGGGCAAGACAGTTTTTTTTTTATATTTCTATATTCATTTACATCATTTCCTGCCTTTTTGTTTGTGCTGCTGCAGCTTTCTGCTGCATGCCAGGTTCATTTTAGGATTCTTCCCATCTGTAATCAAAGGGCGAGCTGATAGTTGTACATGAGCCAATACTTCAGCCAGACTGGAAAATAAACAAGAGAAAGCCCTCAACACTGAGGCAGCTGTCACTCAACTGTTCTGATATCAGTCCCATAATATAAAGGGCTTCTCTCTTTTGTATGCTCAGGAGATTGAGTGTTTGTATTGTTGCAGCCACGATGCAGTTTATCATTTCACTGCCTTTTGTTTGCCATCAAACACGAACCCAGCAGCCCGAATCTGATAAAACTCGCAGAGAGGTGGAGCATTAAATCAGCATCAATTACTTCCAACCTGCTTAACAGACACAGATTCTGACAGGTCTCATTCAGGCATGATGCTGGGCTGCAGCCGCTGGGCAGAACGTGTGCAGACACCAGTAAAACCAGTGGCCAGCAAGACCTGGGAAAAACACTTGCTTAAAATGACAGTTACACTTATGTTCATGGACGTATATGAGCGTGTGTGTGTGTTGGGTTGCATTTGTGCAGGCTATGTCTAAATGTGTCTATATAACTATGTTCATGCACATGTTTCAATGATAAATTTTTTTTGTAGAATTGATGGGAAAATAAAGGGGGGGGGGGGGGATATTCATCACGTTTTTAATGTAAAGCATTTTGAGTTGCTTTGTATGTAAGTTTATACACTACATGCACACACACACAGTCAGCTTCTATGAAACTGTGGACGTGGCTCAAAAAAAACCTGTACTTTATGTTTAACTTCTTTAATTTATTGTTCTTACGTCAACATCCATGCTGCATTCAATGGTTGTAAGAACTCACAGCTTTTAATGTACAATTAAATTCTCTTTTAATTGCAGCTTTTTTTTCCAAACATGAAAAAATGTGTGTAAAATGTGCTACATAAATAAATAAATACTTCCTGCTGAGCATAGTACATCAAATGCTCTGGAATAACCAGGCAGTAGGACCAGGACGGAAACAGTGACACATAAAAACATTGTACATAAGATGTAAGAACGTGTGGCCTTCATTTATTTGGTCCAGAAGTTCATTTTCTTATCTTTTCAAACAACATTACATTCTCATTAAGCATTAACCTGCCACAACATGACCGTACTGAAAGTGTGTGTGTGTGTGTGGGTGGGATTTCTTTTTGACGTCACTACCGTGACTTGAGATAAAACAGTGAGTCACACCTCAGATAACAAAACACAAGCAGTGGAAAAGATCCACGGAAAATGTAAAGATAAATGCAAATCAACACCGTACAGAATATCTTACATCAGATTATTCAGCTTTATTTAAGTGTAGGAATTATTCTACACAAAGATAGCCTGTACCGATGATGACGGAAGACTGGAAGAATGTCACACCCTGCAGCTGCGCTCATCAAAGCCCGGGTGGAGTTCACAGCGATAGCGTTTGCTGCTTGTTATTGTCCACCTTGTTTTTATATTTTGTTAGTGGGTGTAAAATCTGACCCGAAAAACATAAAACAAAAAACCAAAATAAAAGCCGTCCAGAGGACAAAATAATAGTTTTTCAGACATTCTGCGTTACACAACACGTGATCCTTTTAGAGTTGACCAGTAGAAATGACAGTAAGTTATTTTACTGTAAACAGATGCTGTCCTGAGGGATCTCCTTCCAAACCTGGATCAGGACATCGTTAAACCTATGTGGTGTAACGTGACGGTAGTAGATGGAATGACATTGGACTTTAGGTCTGGTGAACAGGCAGGTCTGACTCAAACTGGTCATGCTGGAGAATCTTACAGACGTTCTCCACAGCATCTCCAGACTGTGTCGTATCTGTCACGTGAGCTTAATGCAAACCTGTTCACACAGAGCCAATAGCAAATCTGTCAATCCCCTGGTGATTTCTGGCAGATGACAGTCATGTTGCATGCTACAGAGCCCACGAGGGCCCTCATACCATCCTCCATGTTGTCTGGTATACTGGCCTGTCTCCTGGTATTAACACCATGCTCTCAACTCGGAGGGGTCACAGCAAACCTTGCCACAGAGCAACATCAGACACCGACTCATGCTACTTCTGGTAGTGAGGGTACAAGCGTGCTTTCATGTGTTTTTCTGCACAGTTTCTTCACAATAACGAGATTATTTATGCTGTTATTACAGACTACTGAAATGCAGGACTGCAGGGGGGCTGGAGCTGTTCTTAGTCCATCATGGTGCTGTTCTCTTGATCTCTTGTTGTTATTTATGACCTTTTTAATAGGAGTTGTTGACAATGTGAAAGTACAGGATTAATAAAAGACACATCTTTCAGCACTGACTAGATTATTATTCAGCAAAAATGTTTTTTTCTTTATTCCTTTTTGTAAAATAATAACGATGATGTGATGCAAAGTGACTGAAAAGTTCCTAAATTTACAATAAATTAAAAAAATACATGTACACAAAACTAATCATAGATGCATGGATTGCTGTTTCTCATCTTCCAGTGAAACAGACCAGATCCCAGAGGAACTTTCTTACCTGGTTGATGGTTTTCTCCATCTGCACCAGGCCCAGGTTGGGCAGCGTGGTCTTAATGAAGTCCACAATGGACTCCAGGTTGTCATGCTGCAGGATTAGAGGCTTGTGGCTCCCTAACAGGCTCAATGCCACCTTGAAGATGACCTCTGAGCCCTGGAGGAACAGCATGTCTGACAGAGGGCAAAGAGAAAAAGAGAACGTTATAGAAGAATAGATGAGGACATTTAACCCAAAAGAATTAGAGCTTATTAAAAGCTCTGAGCTAAATGTTTTTTTAAGTGCTGTAACAACATAAAACAACGTCAGACATCGACAGGTAAGATTACTGTATTTATTAGTGACCTAAAAGCTTTTTTACAAGAAGGATGACTTGACGTCAACGGATAATGCTTGAGCAAACACAAATATAGACGAGACAGAATCTGAGGAGTCAAGAATAGGTGAGTGGATTTGTGTGTGCAGGTTTTGAGCAAGCAAGGTGTGGTAAGGGTTGGGCAGGATCACATGAGATCATACACAAGATTAAGGAATGGGAGGCGAGGTGTGGAGTCCCACATGCACTATTACACTCATGACAGCCCAAAGATGGCACCCTCACACTCAAGTGCACGTAAACAAACACACATTTGTGCAGTGTTATGCTCGGATGAGTACGAGGAGCCAGCCAGTCTGGTTCAGTTAAAGTAAACCATGTAAGAAGTTAGGCATGATAACAGTAGCTGGAGAGGAATGGAGGAGAGGAAAAGATAAGACATGAAAGAGGGATGAACTTACAGTGGGTGTGATAACGTGCATCAAAGGTCAATGAAAATTAACCACCAGTATCTGCTTAACAAGACTGACAAAAATGTGTCTCCATGACTCATTTTTGAGAATTAAATCTCAAGTCAGGAGGAAAAACGTGTATTTACAAAACACTTCCTTCCTTATCCAACAGCCTTAATTGTTCAGATCCACCTAATTTCAGTTTCCATAATTTAATCTTGCCCTTCCAACATTTTGGGTTCAAGATCTAATTAGAAAAGTTAACCAAGGATCCAAGCATGGCTGTTCTGTTTCTGTTCTACATCAGTACAGCTGGGCTCCTTTCAGGAAGTGAGTGAGTTTACTTGGTCACATTCTGGTGACTAAGAAAATCAACCGTGTTCTCTGAGCTCTCAGATCTTACCAAAGACACGGGCCACGAAACCGAGGGGAAAGTGGGAGGCGAATAAAGTGAGAAACCAGGGGGTGGCGTACAAGCTGGGCCCGATCTCCTGCTGCTCCAGGTGGCTGTGCAGATCCCTGTGGTAGTCGTGAAGCAGCCGTGACAACTGGTACATCTGAATCTAAATAGAGACAGGAGGTGGGTTTATTTCTCGTGGTGCGACATGAGTCGACATGCTGCAAAGTTCAGTTCATTTTTGTTTGGGGTAGAAACAGAAAATGAAAGTCTGAACTTGAAAAAGAAATGACATTATAATTAGTCTTGCAATAACAAAATTATACTAAGTATAATTTTAATGCTAAAAATTAAATTCTATCTTAACAGATTCAGATGTGGAACGATTGCATGAACACAAAAATGGTTTATTACTATAAATAATCTGTTTCAGTGTTAAACAGCTATTTATAAACAAAGGGAAAAAACTGCAGGAATATTATAAATGATATCTTGAATAAGCTGATGTTTGGACTTTGTTCAATGCAGATAAACATACTTTGCACAGACTTCATTTCTGACAGTTCGCATACACAGTTATAGGCAGATGAAGCATCTGAAACGTGCGCTGCATCTGCAGCTTCTCTGCACTGCTGTTGCTGCGGAGCATAGCTCTTGCAGTGCATTGTGGGTAACACTGTAGTAGGTGTAGGGTTAGAAAATGTAGGCCGCTGCAGGAATACTTGCAATCTGAGTTCACGTTTAATTTCTTTTTTTTTATATGCTTAGTTCAGTTCAATGTTCACTAAAAATGTTTAATAAATGCCTCCTTTTAATACTGCAGCATCACTTTGACGTAAAATACAGGTTTTTCTCATTTATCATCACTTATCAGGAAAACAAGCATCACTTCCATGAGGAGTAAAAAGAAAAAAACTAAGTAATAATCATTAAGCAAATACCAGATCTTATAGTATTAATAGAAATCTACCTACTTTATATGTTTTAAAAAAACTACACCATGTTCTGTTTCCTTTATTTAACATGTAGGTACTAGTATTTCTAGCACAAAAACATCTTTGTGGTGTCTTTAAGCATGAGTTTCCGCTCAGACATTGATGACATGAGGAAACACAGCATGAGGACTTCTGCTTTAGTCTGCTGTATAAAAGCCCAACGGAAAATTCTCTGAAGGGGTTCTGCAACCCGACCTATGAACCATGTAAATCATTTACCACTGCCCCACAGTCACACCTGATACCAAAGTGCTTCCTCTACAAGCCTCCTTACTTTCAAACTGTTAGCTGCAGTTAATTAGTTTGACATGAAATCTTTTCAGGGAAAGTTTGTGTTTTTATGTGACAAAGTTATTTCATATTTAACGAGAAACGTTGTTAGTAGCAGGGTGGGGTAGTGTGTGTGGTGGTGTCTGTCTTTAAATGTTGAATCTTTATAATACCTCAATCAGCTGTTCATTAAAACTATCTGTTCAACCATGAATCAGCAAAAATGTGGAAGTGACAAAATTCCACTTTGTGTTTTTCTGCATAAATCCGTCCATCTCAAATGTCACCCCAATACTTATTGGACCCCATGAAAAGAAAGTATTGATCGGCAGATGCGGAGTATGTAACAACTTATATAACCTGACCTAATAGACCAGCATCCTGACATAAGTATGCGGACGACAATTTCAGGAGCATACCTCCACCCTTATTGAGTTGAGTGATACAAGAAGTCTTAGTGCAGGTAAACTCCCACAAAAGCAAAGCATGCAACATCCTAAAATTGATCACTTATCTTCAAACATGAAAATCAAAACCAACCACAGTGACTTAAAGGAGATATATAACGTGTTAAAAACCTTCCTTTTAACATGTAAATCCTCTATTTATTGTCTGTATAAAGTAAAACCACAATGCTTTGGCCTGAATTCCTGCTTATTCTCGCTCCACACACATCTTATAACCCTGTTCTGAGGTGTGTCTCGCTCCACACACACCTTATAACCCTGTTCTGAG
>JBAMHV010000004.1:6008734-6044580 GCA_037177535.1 Pseudomugil gertrudae | reverse complement strand
ATAACCCTGTTCTGAGGTGTGTATTGCTCCACACACATCTTATAACCCTGTTCTGAGGTGCGTCTTCAGAGCGACTCATTTTGTTGTGGTCTCTTTAAATGTGAATGTGAACGCCTCCCTCCAGGTCAACTCCATCCTGTTCAGCCATATTTGTAGCTTGATGGCAGCAATACGCCAAATTTCCCGGCAGAGAGACATCTTACTGGCAAGTTTAATATAAATGTCAACAACAGAAAACGTATCAGATTTATGAAAAATATTACCAGTAAGTCCACGACCTTATTTGGCAGACCCACAGCAAACACTGTGATGTAATAGATAATTAAAAAAAACCTAATAGAGAAAATTAAACAAACTGAAAAATATGACCAAAAAGAAAATAAAGATATAAATTTGACATTTTCTGCATTCCTAAACACGTTGAAGTGCAGAAAAACATAAATGTCCCCTTTAAAAGAAAAAGGTAGTGAAAAACACATCAACTCACAGACAAACAGAAATAATGTGACCATACTCTCTTTGATGTCATATAAATAAGCTAGGACGTGAGCGAATTTAGATTATTTATAAAGAAAATAACGTGTTTGCCTTTTACCTGCAGGATAATCATATCTGGTCTGTACTGTTTACGAAGCCCAACATCATACATGAGAAATTTGAGCATGTTGAAAGCGTCTTCTTCCCCCATGTGTAAAAGCAGCACACCAGCAATGAAGGACAGGCCCTGGCAGTAGCCAACCTACGACAGAGACAACAATGGCAAAGAAAACAAACTTGAGGTCTATTTGACAGCGAAGAGATTAAAATTAAGCCAAAAAGACAGCTGACATTTAGCTGATACCTGGGAAAGGAAGGACACATACAATTAAAAATGACAAGAAATGAACAAAGAAAAATTACCTCAGGGTCAAGAAGTGAGTAGGCTTTCAGTATGTTATACAGCGACAGCTGTCCTGCCCCCAGTTGTGCTTGGAAATATGGATGAGTAGGAAAAGTGCGACCTGGAACAAATAAAGACATTGAACACATCATTCATCTAATCGCACTCAGCATGAAAGACAATATTTAAACATAGAATATACATTTATGATAAAACTGACATATAAGTCAAACAAAATAATACATCTTTCACTGGATGTACTTCCTTTTGTTTGACATCTCTGTGAGAATCTGAGCAAACACAAGTTGGAGCTGTGTGCACGTTTGAACAAATCACACACACGTAGCTGAACTTTGTCTCGGGATGCTAGATTTCACACTTTGCTGTTGATGTAACAAAGCAGCTCGGTGCATGACCATGTGTCATATAATACCTAGCAAACAAGCGTTGTAACCGGTTCCTGAGAAGAAAAAGCTTTGTGCACCGAATCTGAAGCCTGTCTGAGAAGCTCAACATCAGACACATGTAAAAGAAGAACATGTACTGTATTTTTTTCCCTGTATGAGCAGACAGGTAATTAGCAGGTATGTGTCCTCTGCTGGTGTGGACAGCGTGTGAAGACAATGACAGCTCTCTGAGTTATATGTTCAGGATGTACTTTAAATGTAAGTGAACATGTTTCCTCCCCAGCCTGAAGGAACGTGTGTACGTACAGTAAGTATAGGACTTTTCCATTTCAGTCACATATATTCTTAATCCTTCAACACACTCTTGTTTCTTTACATCAAGCGTACAACTTATAACAACCCAGCGTCTCAAATCTTCATCTCACACATATTAAATCTTTACTTTAGGCCATGTTAGCAAACTGCCCCTATGATACTACTGTCCTGTACAATTAGTCAGCAACGCCATAGGCAAATTAAAAGACACAAAGTAAACAGGAGGTTAAAGTGGTACAGGGATGGATGTGTGGGTAAACAAGTATGTGGGTGTTATATGGGTGGGGTGTAGGTAGCGAGTACTGTATGTGTCAGGTTTTGGGTGGCAGGTGTTAGGAGCTTTTGAAGCTGAAAGTGATAAATAATAGTGACAATAGTTTGGGAGGAAATGACCCCCCCCTACAGTTTAACAGTGTTCACCCAAAAAATGACAGAAAACCGGCTGATCCAATGAGCTCTACAATTATCATTGAAGGAATTTTGTTGATCAGTTTTCCATGCATAATACAGCTGAGAAAGATTAAAAGTGGAGGTTAAGATTAAGATTTGGGTCTAACAATTGAAAAATGATGCATTCGGTTTTGGTTTGTATGTAATTTTAGTTAAACTAATGATTGTTTGCTGAATTTAGAAGATTTCCTACTGCAAATTTTGTGCAAAATGTTGCTGCTAATTTAATCAATCGAATATATGAGGACAGTAAAACTGTTGCAGACTGTGCAGAGCGAGCAGTTTTTGAATTAGCGTATCCTTTATTGGAAATATTTCTTTTATCGTTTACGCCACGGTTAGGTGCCTTACTGTATAATTTACATCAAGAAGTGCTTTACGGCATGCCCTTGCATGCTGCATTAACACACATGAAGGAAGACGAGGACAGACACGTTTCAGAGCAGGGTAATGATCTAAAAGATGGTCACCCAACCCAAACCGACAAACTTGTGGCAGATCTTTGGCAGATCTTGTGGTCTTGCTTGGGAAAAAGTTCTAAATAAAAATAAATATTTACTACCTCTGTACTTGTTTCGTACAGATTTCTAACTGCTCTTCTACATTGCAATTTCATATAAACTATATTGAAATTACAAAAGAATGTCTATACCGTGATGTGTATCGCTCTGAGGATATAAATGGAGCTATATTGTGATATGAGATTTTGGTCACATCGCCCAGCCCTAGCCGAAATTAAGTTGCATCAAACAATGCTAAAAACTGCATCTTAATTCTTGACAGTTCAATGTCATATTTTAATGCTGATATCAGCCAATATTATTGCTATTCCAATATAATCCGACATCTCTAGTGAATACCAGTTTCTTTCCAGTTTAAATGATGGCCCAGCTGACTCTACTTGGCACAGGAAACTCCTGAATAAAGCTCATAAAAGTGAAGATTTACAGTCCTTGTGTAAACAGACCAGGAAAAATAAACATGACTAAATGATAAAGGAAAACAAATAATAAAAATACGCAAGCGTTACCTTGACTATAATTATTACACAGTGAGCATGAATTAAAATGAATAAAGCTTAATGTACAAACTGGTTATCAATTTGCATTTACTGAGATGAAATGCTGCTGTAATGATGATGATGATGATGTGCTGTGGTGTTGATGGGGGGGGGTTAAGTGCTGTTTCTCAGCCTCTGGATGCCGCAGGTTGCTGTATATTTATTATGTACTAATAATATAATAAATGTCACTCATTAAACTGGTGACCTGTCCAGGTTGTACCCAGCTTCTTGCCTGATGTCAGCTGGGATTGTCTCCAGCACCCCCGCGACCCCGTTCAGGGACTAAGCGGTAGATAATGGATGGATGGAAGTCACTCATTAAAACAAGTCAGAAGCACCTAATAAACGCTGTTTCAAATTTATCAGTTTTAATCTAATAAATGTATTTATTTTATTTACTTATTTATTTGTCTAACATATTGACTTAACATATTAGTTTTTACTTAACATTTATTTGTGTTAATTTTAGCCATCCTCCTTTATTCCCTCTTTTTGTTAAAAAATAAAAAAAGACATTATAAGGTTAAAGTCAGAAAAAGAAGTGATAGAAGAGTGAATCTTCACCATGTTGCAGAGTGATACATCACCATGACGTATCTCTGAAAATCCCTGAAATGATAAGATAAATGTGTTACCTAGGTCTATGAGGATGGCGTGCTGCTGTGAGGTGAGCTGTTTCAGCAGCTCCTTGTATGGACTGTGGTTGGAAGGAGGTCGTGAAGGGACAGTCTGCCTGAGCAGATACTGCTCAGAGAGGAACTTCCATATCTCTCCTCGGTGCTGCCGTGGGACACCTGCCAGAGAATAAAGTTACACAGACTAGTGTAAATTAAAGAATGTAAATAATGAACGCATTGGGTACCAGGACATGAGAAGACGATTATCCCTCATGTGAAGATATCTGCAATTAGCTCACAAATAATAATTCACTGTTGGATGAAGATGGATTTATTCTACAGTGGTGTTAAAATGTTTCCAATACTTTATTTCTTAATATAAATGTATTCTCATCCTCAAGGACAACTATTTATGTTATTCTGAAAACTTCTGCAAAGATAATAGACCATGTTTATGCTGACGATGCTTTAACCTTAAAATGAGGACAAAACGTACATTTTGGAGCAAAATTTTGGTCAAACATTTGCAGATTTTAATGGGAATAAACAATTCTACCAAGCACTGACACATTTATTAGGGAGCCACATATGTACCTTGTCCAACTGCAGCATGTACGGTCTCTGTGTCAAACTTGATCTTTGTTCTACCAGGAGTTCCCAGCATTTTCTCCCAGACCAGAGTGACCTCTTTCAGACATGGAGTTATTTCCTCATAGTCCAACTTCAGACGTTTATTCTGCAGGTCGCTCTCTGATGCTACAACACAGAAACATGTACAAAGAATAAGGACTGAACAGCATGTAAAAAATGCATCATTCTTTATAAACAAGGGCAATATTCATACGGTACAACTGTCATAATCATTGCAAATTATGCGATGACAAGGATTTGGTCATTTTTATTCACATTTTTGTTCACCTGCTGGATTTAGATACATTTGTCATATCTCAACCCTCTTTTTGCTGCGCAGATCTGCCGAACACTATATAATGTCTGCTCACTAATTTATTACAGCAGATAAAACTTTAATTTGGACATATTTTAATGACCCAAAAGCAGAGATTTAAAACTGTTTGGATCTCTTATTCTTACTTGGGGTCATCAACAGCAACCATCCTCTGCACAGCGAAAGGGTAACGCTGCTCATGGACTCTCAGATGAAAAAAAGCAACAACAAAACAAATGCAAAGGCTGTGAATTCAGTTAGAGCGTGTTGACACCAGTGATCAAAGGTGAGGGCACACCCACCACCCCTCTTCTGTTCCTCTCTTTCGACAACACCCTTCCTCTGTGCCTCCTTTAGCTTCGTAACCCTCATCTTCCTTTTTTTCTCCTTTCTTTCAAACCTTTTTTAAAACTCAGTTAATCCCACATTCATCGCACCGCAGTCTCTTTCCTTCCTTCCCTAACAGATCGCTCCATCCTTTCTGACCATGCGTCGTGTCCACCCAAACCCCTTTTTGACAGCGCTGGTTCGAAACCAGAGCCAGACTAAGCACCAGCTCATGGCTCTATTCAGGCAACCAACTCCTTGCAGGGCAGAGTTAAGAACTGCTTCCCGTTGCTTGTGTCAGCAGATGGGGGTGGGCTTACCTAGCCAAAATAAAGCGTTGAAACATGGACAATCTTAATGCCTGATAATAACCGATGACTTTGGAAGGCTAAGAGCCAGACTTGCAGGGGAAACACACACTCATCCATTGATCCTGATTTCTGCCAGAGAGCTTCTTTTCCATTTGGAGGGACATATCTATGTGCATAAATACCCTTTAGATGACGTAATGACGCAGCACTGACAAGAGTCTTTCGGTCAAAACCAGATACAATTCTTTGGGAACACTGGATTTAAACCAGCTAAGCACCAGCTCTAGCACCAGCAGCGAACCAGGACCCAGTCCTCTTTGGTGGAAATGAGCTACCAGTAACCATCTGTCTGCAGGTTGACTGCTTAGAAGAGTGATATCATCACTTTGGCACAGCAAGCTGCGGTAGATTCCAGACTTCACAGTTACTTTCCTGGAAACGGGACCAACAGGAAAATTCTGCATATTTTTTAATTGCTTCTAGTGTAATTCCAGGAACCTTACAGCTGCTATTGAAGGTAGCTTACAGGGAAGTCAGAACAAAAATGCACTCGTAAAGTACTGTATGATAAAGTGAAGAACACATTAAAGCTTTATTTTTATATTTCATGTTATGACCTCAGCGATCAAGAAAGAAAAGTAGTGGGAATGACCTAGAAAGCACAGTGTGGATGATAAAGCCAGAAAAGTGGGACAAAGCAGATAGTTGACACACCCAGAGTAAGAACAGCTGCGGTCGCTGAAGCTGTGGATGCACTTTGTCTTATCTGTTTGGAGCAAGCAGAGTCTAGTCTATCAGGACTCGCTCTCGGTCAGCAGCTGAGTTGATGCAAAGTACCTCCACTTGCCTCCCACTCTTACTCTCTCTCTTTCTGTCACCGGAACACTCCGCCTTTGATAACATACAACAGGACAGGATACCCCACCCTGGAGCTGACAGATGCACATAAAGATGAAAGTGGACACACGCTTCCATAGTTGGCTCAAAAAAGATAGTAGTGGACAACTGGAGGAAAGCAGACAATTAAACCAAATAGAATAGAAAGGTGGAGCACACAATCAACTGTGGAATACAGACCATCACCACATGCTGAACATTCACACACAAGTGTGTAGAGTAGGACTTTCATAAGTTTGTTTGTGTTTGAGCGTGGATAATGAGGCTGCTGTCCATTACTGACCCATATAAATCTCCAGCCACACCCTACCATGGAGGTAATTATTTCTATGTGTGTGTTGAGTGTATGAATTAAGGGTTTATACTGAAAGTAGGTTGTAAGGGGTGTGGCACAAATAAGTGTGAATAGGCATGAGCCAAGTGGGTTATCAAAAAAGGTGGGGTATTTGACACACCTTAAATATGCCTACAAGCAAACACAGGTGCACACACGCACCAACAGCATTATATAACCTTTTAATTTGCGGTTGCTTTGTTTAAGCAATAAAAGCAGATGCGTCATGAACTGCACAACATCCGCGCACATCTGCAAAACTAGCTTGACAAAGTTTATTTACTGTTGAGTCTCAATAGTAACGGATTCATCATCTAATTAATTGGCATTACAAATGATTGATGAAACAAGCCTGCAAGGTCTGGCAGCAGTAATATTTATTTCAAACAGTTATAAACATCGTCTGCATTCCTGTTATGATGGCAGGTTGATTTTATGTTAAAATTAAATACATCCTTTCCCATCTTTAATGCAGCTTCCTTTATGTCCAAAGCTAAACTGTGACATGTTTGAGATAATATTTGTATGTATGTTTAATTAGTGTGTTTATTGCCTTCTTCTATGTTAAATGTTCTGTGAGCTCTAGTGTCCTTTAGTGTACAGTGTGTAGATGTACAAAGTGGGCCAGGGAGATGCTGGGATTGAACCAGTGCTGGCTGCCTTTATGAACTGGCTGCTAAACTTTTAGGTGACTGCAATCACAGGATAGTTCAGCTAAAACAAAACCACTTTTTTTCCTTTTACCAAGCAGATGCTCGAGATGAAATAATCTTTTACAAACACAGCCTGACAAGCATGGAAGGAGTAGCTCAAATGAGAGAGGGGTTAGAGTGAGGATGACACATTTACAATCCCTTAAAAAAGAGAATATTCACACATTCAACGTGTCTGGTGATGCAAACGATGGTCTAGGACCGTAACATGCTACATGCCTTGCTGCAGGGGTATCAAACTCCTCCTCGAGGGTTCCTGTCCTGCAGATTTTAAATGCTTCTTTGCTGAAACACAGTCCATTCAAATAAAATGGATCTAAATTTCCTATCAGGTGCTACACAACACACTGACCCATTAATTATAAAATCGCTGCTTTGGTGAAGACTTGAAAGTTTTTTTGTTTGTTTTATGAAAATTTCAGCTGGCGTTTTAAAAGTCCAGTACTGTATTAGAGATGCTTACAAATGTTAAATCCACTGTTTAATATTCAATATTACAAGTTAAAGTGTAAAATACAATGAGTTTTCCCTTAAAAGCTCCTAATTATCCAAACAGTGAATGTTTGAAATTACTGTGGGGGCCTCGTTTAATGTATTCAGGTAAAGTCTCAAACAAAAGGCCAATATTCAAGTTTCTAATAGTTGGCTGTTTTATATAAATACAATCACATTTTGCACTTTATTTTGTTTCTGTATATTTATTTTTTGCTTATACAGCTCATAATCACATTTATGTGCAATGATTTTATTTTTAAAGATGATTGCATCCCTATATTAATCCAGCTTACCTTGTAGTTTCTGGTTCTCCCTTTCCATCCTCTGCAGCAGGATCTGCTGCAGGATGGCCTTCCTCCACAGCTCCCTCAACTCCTCTTTGCTCCTCTTTGTCCCCTCCTCTGGCACCGCAATCATGGATGAGTCCCCGCTCGCTGCGATGGCCAGCTGGCCGACACACATTCGACCCCCATCTAGACATGGATCTACCCGCTCTGAAATACATCATATATAGTATCATATCATAACATGCAAATGTGTTCATCCAAAAGTAAATGAAAAATGATTCACTTCCTCCATTGTGTAAAGTAAAACCATTGTGTTTGGTCTAAATCATTAAAGAACTGCACAAACTGTATCACCTAACACCAGTGTTGTAAAAGTTGCCTGCACCGAGGCAAAGCTTGATTGGCTGATCCAATGAAAACAACACTCATTGGAAACTGACTTCTTTATAAGTTGGGGGTCTATAATTTCAAAACAGAGAACTGGATAATAAACAGGAAGTAGTGCAGAAAGTTGACACACCAAAAGCTTTTAATTTTCTTCTCAAAATGTTGGTTTTAAAAATTGATGCGTTCCGAGTACGGGCTCAGGTGGCAACCAGCCTGAACAGAAAATTAAAAAGTTAATCTATTTATCATTTATTCACAGTAAACGGATGCAACTCATAATTTCACATTCCCTGGCTGGGTTTTTAATGTTCCATGCTTATGCTACAATGCATTAGTGAAATCCCAAACGCTCCCGTTGCAGAAGATGTAACAGACCTGAAGACTCTTTACGAGGGCGCTAAATTCACAGATACTGTAACAGAATGGAAACTAATTTGCCAACATGGCGGTCATTTAGTTAATCCTAATTACGCTGCACAAACAACGTTGCTAAATCTGGATGCACAGATTGGTGATCTTTAACTAAAGCAACATGATTTGTATCTGAGGAACCATATGCAAAGCTTCTTTTGCAATAACGAGCTCGATTAAATGCGTCAAGCTCAATTTGCATGTGAAATGTTTACTTTTATTTTGTTTAGGCAGTAATAAAATATGCTTAAACTAGCAAGGAAAAGAAGCAAATGAAGGAATAGTTTTTATTTTGTGAGAAAATAGTGGCATATGCATACCTTTGTGCTGCTCTGAGTAGGTATGTGCACCTGATGCTTATCGTGACTCTTATCTCGACTCTTTTACAGCAATATTTAAAGGAGTTTAACCTTTTAAACTGCAAAAGACAAAGCTTCTTACCATGCTACTGTGTTTGATAAGCATGCACACAGACACACAATGTAAAGTGTAGATTTTATAGCAAACTGCTAACATGTAACATCTCTACATGATGTCAGTGTTTCTAAAATGCTGAAACCAGCAGTTACACAAGTAATTCTTATGAAGAGAGGTTGTAGAGGCTGCACAAACACACACACACACCCACACACCTACTCAAATAGATAAAGAAATCTCTTAAGTCAGACATGTTTGTTCAACAAACAAAGACTGCTGCACATTTTTAACAAAACATCCGAAGATTTAGGTGTGGAAAAAATGCAAATACACATACCTAACACTCACACAGACATATGTCCCTTTACATTCAAATAAATGTATAGTTTCTCTTAACCTCTGGTTAAACCTTCCTGGTTTAATCTTTTACAGCTGAACTACTTTACATGTCTACTTGTACCAAATAAACCATCAGACACAAAGACTTCTTCCTTAAATTGGCACAGTCCATTTCCGAAGCAAACATCTCGGCCAGAACCAGGTCACAGCTCAAACACTCAAAGCACAAAGTGGGTCAACAAAGCCGGTGCTTTCCTCTGGCGCTGTCTATGTGTGGACAGTCAACATGACCTTGAGACACTGCAATTGCTTGCCAATACACACACACACGCTCTCTCTAGGCACACCCATGACCTCATGCGTGTAAGCACACACAAAAACACACCCAAGTCAGGCCAAACTTAGCACTGCATTCATCCAGAACAAAGACCATCACTTAGACCTGCTCAAAGTACAGTTTTTCCTTGATGGCTGCTGAAAACAGTGCAGAGGACAGATGTCTTCTCTGCTGCAAAGCGTGGAATTTGAAAGGAAGACCTAATGCACAAAAAACAAGCGTAAACCCTCCTAATCCCTAATGAACAGCACGTTCAGTAAGATGGTGGGTAAAACACAATACTCCCACATTCCACGATGCATTTATTAGATACAATTACTATCCCCGAGCAGAATTCACTTGGGTGTGAATGGTAGTTAAAATAATGGAAGCATTTACAGTTACAATGCACTCACAAAAACCACCATCTTTGTGCTGCGTATTGTTGAGGCTGCATCAGAGATTATTAAACCATATAGAAATATTTGTAGCTGTAATGTGCTGCTGGAGCCATTATGCATAAGCAAACTGTTTTAACTGTGGAACATTTGCATCTGGCTTGTAACTTTTTTTTGCTTTGGAGAAAATAAACTAAGCTACGCAGTGTGATAAAGGTGGTATAAGTTAAATCGCCTGCGGCTGTAATCAAGGTTTTACATTTTAACAGACAATTCTGGGGTTACTTTACTCTGCAAGGGAACCCATCCCTCAGTGGGAAGAAGAGTCATAATTTGCCTATTGGGTTTACAAGAAGCTGCCAGTTCAAAAACATAATTTCTGGTCCATATCTTTAAACTTTTGAGTATGTATGTACAAACTTATAATCGTAACAGTATGCAAATCACAATGAGCCTTTTTTAACGTGTAAAAAACTGGTGTGGGTTTAGATGGAACTGACTAATATGAACTTGTTTTCATAACAGCGTACTTAGGTCATTCATCTTCGGCAAGGAAGAAGGAAGGCGTTACGGTGTGACCTACCCACCTAAACTGTCAACACCTATGTTGCCATATGTACTCAGTGCATATAAAATTATCTAAACACAGGATGATATGCAGGCACAAACTTGTTTCTAGTGTCTGTTTGCAAAATGCAAATGCTAACATATATTTTAGTGTCAGCAAGTGCGTTCAGAAAGTTCTATACTCTTAATGTTCACTCACAATGTAATAAATTCTCAGGATACAAACATATTTGATCAAACAGTATTAATACTCAAATAAGGTAAGTGAGTAGTCTTTGACAAAGCTAAGTTTAGAAAAACATTAAACTTTGACGTTACTTTAGCTAATTGATAGAATCTAAAAACGCATTCTTTCAGCATTGTTTGTTTGCTCTTTATATTGAGTATATTTATTTACTACATGAGGAATTCTCTTAACTGCATTGGTTTTGCTTCATTCATATACACGAGTCATACTAGTACCATTCTGGTGTACAGCTAGTAGTGAATACTTAATTCCCCAAACACACTAGGAAATATAAACCTAAACATAAACTATAAACATAAGAACAGATATGATAATTAGCACATTAGGAATCACCTGAAATATCATGGAGAAAGTGCCAGAAGGCATCTGATCTGAATAAAGTTCTTACTGGTGAAATGATCTGTTCATACTACTCCAAGATACAACAATTCCCATCACAACAAGTGAAAGAGTGACACAGAGTGGAAGGCTTTTGTCACTACACTTCACTGGACATGTGCAGACTGAAAATAAATGAGTTGTTTTTTATGTGTTTCGCTGACAGATTAATTTTTGGAGCCTGATCTTGTTTCCCCTTAATCAGCATGTTTAATGCTTAAATGACTGACACTTCTATTATTTCCATACAACAGAAAAATCCACTTTAGTACATTATTTAACCCCATATTCCATTTTTCTAAAAACAAAACTAGACCCAAAAACCTTACAAATAGCATCTTGTTCCTGCTGACGTGTAAATGGAAGCTAGTTAATAGTTATTTAATCAGTTGTATAAATTCACATGGTTCTGTATCTTTCAGATCTGCTGTGATGTTTACTAGTTAAAGTCTACCAAAGGGAGCCACGTGCTGACTTATGTGAATGTGTTTGTGCGCCTCTATTCTTACCGCTGGTGTCTGTGCCTTTCTGAGGTGTAGCTACCCGTAAGAAGATCTGCTGTCTCCATGAGTGGCGGTGGCTGCGCAGTGGACTTTCCTGAATCATATATGCAGCTCTAGATGTAGAAAGAGCTGCTACATCACTGAAACCAAAAGAAACACATGAAGATTCAGTTATACATGTAAAAGAAACATTTCACTGGTAGCTCTTATTTATAGTGTAAACATATGTATCATAATCTGTTTTAAAAAAGGAGGAGTAACTATCACACTTAAACAACAGAATAGGTATATTTATATGTTTTGTGTGCGTATGTGTACCTTAGTTTTGGTTCAGGACATTCAATCTCTTGGACAGGGGCCAGAAATTGAAATTTCAGAAAATTAGGGACAGAAGAGGAGGAGTGGAGTCGGGCACGCAGACCACCCAGAGGACTGAGATGGAGGTGATAAAAAAGGAGCAAAATGCAGATGACAAAAGAAACAAAGACCTTTCACACAGAGACGGTTTGCTGAAGTTTTTTGTTTGAGTTTTGGACGATCCTGAATCAACTTATTCAAGCAGCAACAACCGACAAATGTCTCTGCGTGAACGTGTGCGTATATGATGACATGGACAGCAAGATTAAGTGAAAGTGGTAAGAATGAATCTGAACAGAATAGATGCTGCAAAGAGCAAAAAGAAGGAGAAAAAAAGACTCTCACCTCCTTTTATTGAACCGTGCTCCAGTGGAAGGTGAAGAGGGATGGTGAAGAAGGACAGGAGAGTGGGATGAAGAGCAAGGAGGAAGAGGAGGGAGGGTAGAATCGGTTGGAATATTTCTGAGAATCAGTGAAATACAGAAATAAAGAGAGAGAAGGGTGACCGACACTGAGCAATGCATGAAAACAAAAATAAAATGAAGCAAAAGCAGTAGAGTAGACAAAGACAACGCATATAAATTAGTATGAAATAAAGTTTTGGTTTACAGAAAGCTCTCTTTCTGTTTTTATTTCTATTGTAGACAAAGATTTTCCAAAATGAATGCCTACTTTAGTTTCTATCTATCTATATACCAAAGCTGTAAACTCTTTAGTTTAAATTAGTGAATACGCACATTATGGTATTTAATGTAGTAATTCTCCCAGTGACCAAGCCCAACTTCTACTTATCTGCAAATAGCTTGTTAGAGTTAAAAAAAGATGATATTAAAAAGAAACAATAATAATAACAAGAAAGAGACGAGACAAAAAGAAAAGCATCTACAGCAGGTTGTGGGTGAAAGGAGGTAGAGTTGGAGCATCATGGTGGCTGAATACTTAACCAATTTTCTAAATCTCTTATATATTTACACATAAAAAAACACCCATAAGGTTTAGACAAAGGATTTACTCCTCTTTGGCAAAGATTTATGTCAGCAAGTTCACTTTAATAAATATGCATAAGCTGCAACGACATCTTCAATGTGATTCTAGTGTAAACCGTTTTATACTGGAACTCTGATACAGTTTTATACAGTACAAACTAGTTTAATTTTCTTCATCTGCTGCTTCAAATCAAGACGTACAGCCCAAACTAGCTTTGCAACTCTTGTGTAAATTAAATCAAACTTCAGTTAATGACCCAGTGACAGCATGTAAATATAATGCTAACCACAGAGCTTCATTTGGCTGTCCAAAGGCATAACTAGTGTATCTTATGTTATCTTATAATAACATAAAAACCACAAACATGTTCGCACACACTTTCCTTACTTGCTTTGGTGAGGGGAGTCCGTGCTGACAGAGTAGTGTCGTACAAGCTTGGGCTTGGTAGCTGCACTAGGTTCCTGTGGTGTGCGGGTTACATTGTGCGGTGGGGTGTACTCGAGTACTAAAGAGGTGGTGGGGGAATGACTGAAAGTGCTGGCTCGTCGGCGAAAACCCTGAGGCTCACTATCACAGGATAATGACGAGGAGGAGGGTGACAAAACAAGAGAAGCGTCAAGACGCTTCAGGTCTCCTGTAGAGTTGTGGCATCTGGTGATTTGATAAGAAAATTGCGTGAGGAGAAATGCATGGCAAGGATAAAATGCTTAAACAGGCCAATTATAGTTCTTTAAAACAGTAAGCTGGGTTTCCTTTAAGCACTATTGAGGCTTTTATCATTTTCAGCACAAACTATCTCACCGTCAGTGTACGTTTTAAGTTTTTACCTGAGAGGGCTAGTGGGTCGTAGCGGAGAGGAGGCAGGCAAAGAGTCATCAAAACAGGAATGATCCTGGCTGCTGTTGACAGTTCTTACAGAAGAGCTGCTCTCGCTTCCCTCACTAGTGTCCCTCTGAGGTTTGGCCTTATAGCTTCCCTAAAAAAAAGAGAGGCGCAAACATTTTTAAAAACATCTTTGTTATACGTCATCAAACAGCCTATTTATACATTGATACCAGATTACAGGCGGGCAGCTCTGTTAGCTTGTGCTTAATGCTGTATGAGTCCACGTGTCTCCCGGGATCAAATCCTCACCACGCCATACAGCGAGACAAACATTTCACAGGTTCTGTTGTTTTTTAACAGGCAAGAAAATGCCTTAGAATGTGTGAGCTCCCCTGACCGTGGTATAGACATGGTGCTGTTACTGCTTTGCTCTGAATGTAGATTCACACAGGAAGTGGCAGTTCTTTTGACCAATCAGCAGCCTGCAACGTGTCACGCTATGCCCATTAGGGTCAAATCAGTAAGATTTGGACCCAAACAGAAGGGTCTCAAAAAGAAGGACATCACTATTTTTTTATTCAGGATTATTAGGACTTGTTTAAAATCACAATTCACATCCCAGTGTGATAGATTAAGCTGCCTCCATTAAAAAAATACATTATAAAAGTACAGTGGTATCAGAATAGCAACAAGCTAGCTACCCGTTCTGCCTTCAACACCAGTAATGTTATGTTACCACATTTCCTGGATGTTAGTCTTGGGAGCTTGAGTGTCCTACCGGACCATTACAGTGTTATATGACACAATGGACATTTGTATGATGTGTTTGTGCAATTATATTGTGTTTGGCTTTCCATCAAATGTCAAAACTGTTTATTAACATCTCACTAGCATGTATGAGGTCATCAAGGGTGTGTCTAGAGAAAGAATGTGTGTTTGTGTGTGTTGGCTGCGGTGTTTCAAGGTCATGTTGACAGTCCACATGCAAACAAGCATTAGGGAAAAGACAGCCATGTTGATCCATTATGTGCTTTGTGTGCGTTGCTAGTGTAGAAAGGCTCTAATCAAACTTTGCTCAAAACTGTGTCCTGGTCTGAAATAATCAGAGCTTGTGATGGTTTCTGCTTTATAATAAAGGCCCACAAAGTACTTTAACTGCTAAAGTTAAGCCACGACCAGAAACTAGAGAATTAATATTGTCAATACAGAGAGCCCTCAATCCCTGTAGGTGTGTGTGTTGGGTAAAGGGGATGCATTTTCACACCTGAATCCTCAACAATGCTCCGTTAAAACAGTTCCAACTAAAACATGTCCCAACTTGAGTAAACTGAAAATTTATGTCAGTGTTTGTCACACACACAAGTCATTTTTTGCTTCCCACTAAGAAGCCATCAATTATAAACCAGTAAAGAACAGAGTTGGACAGGGATGGCCTGTTCCCTATATTTATGTTGGGTCAATGAATAGATGCTTAAAAACTGAAGCATTTATTCATTACTATTAACACTTTTAAGTTAAATGTTTATTCATTTGAGTGGTGTTGATTAGATGCAACAATGGCAGTGTATAAGAGTCTTGTATGTAAAGGATGTCTAACTTTCAGTAAATTCAACAAGTTGAATCAGAATTGGGTCAATTAGTCAGAGAGCTCACTCTGGATGTTCAGATGGCAGCAGAGTCAATATAAGCAGCAGTGACAACCGAAAGTACACAGTAACAGTTTTCTTGTCATGATTTCCTCAAAGCAAGCTCCTTTTTCACAACAAGGTGATGTGGACTAAAAAATCTGAAGACCAAATGATAATCACTTCATAGGTCTTCCTGTTTCTCTCATTTTAATATGTACACATCTGTCTGCATTGGTAGGTTCTCTTGACTGGAAAAAATCAGAGGAACAAGTGAAGGAGCAGACTGTAATTTCTGATCCAGCACTGGTTCAGAACTAAAATCCAACTTGGAACCAGTTCTTTCCATTTTAGCTGTAAAAGTTCTGGCTAAAAACGGGTTCAGTGCTGGAAACAACGCTCTGCTGTCCCAGAGCAAAAGACCATGTACACCTAGGTCTGGGGATGAGGGTATAGAGACCACCAGACCATCTACATGTAAAAAGAATGACATGACATGAGTCAATATGGTATTTAATCTGCTTAAATGAAGACAGAACAGATTAAAACTGAAAAGCAACAGAATTCTACAGTGTGACCATTTTGCTCGCACATGGGACCAAAGGTTTTTGGACTGATACCAAATTTCTTTAAAAGGTAGGACTGGTGTGCTTAATACTTTACAGTTCTCAGTGAAGGACAGTTATGATCTCTGAATGTCCCCGTTGTTCATTCCCTGCTCACCTGAGATCAGAAAAGGATAAGCTAAGAGAAGGGGTGGGTCCCAGGGTACTAATTAGACAAGACATCCAGTACGACAAAGAACAACACAGTGGAAGAAACTGGAATTAATTATAAAGAGATGAATGACTCTAAATGGTCTGGCTGCAGACCCCGTCTGTAAGCACAGTTCCAGTGCAGGCTCCAGTCACCATCAGGCCAGTAGAAACAAAGACTTTTTAAAATAAGCTGCATAACGAAACTGCAGAGAAGATTTTTCTAAATAAAACGATGTGTTAATAAAACTCTGTGTTCCCATCACATTTCATACATCATTATGCAAATCAATTTTCAAAATAAAATGCACCATCGAATCAGCAGGCAGTGTGTTTTAGCTGCTGTCACCGTCTGTATCAGGTTATACACAACATTAAACTAAAGATCTGTTCATCATTATTGATTATCCCAACGAATGTGTTTTTCACCGTGCCTGATGGAAATGAACCAGAACAGCAGGATGAGATCTGAAAACAATCTGAAAACCCCTCCTTATCTGTGTGAATTAATCCAGACTGACTGGGATCAAGTATCCGTCAAAAAGTTAAAGGTTATGAAACAATGTAAGAAATCCATAACCGTGCAGCTCCAGAAAAAACAAAGAAAAAGCTGCATCTATTTCTGTTGAAGCCTGATACATCTGGCCAGAAAACAAGAGCAGCCAGCATCAAACTTACTTAGTTTGAGCTGCATCTGTATAGTGTCCTGAAAATAAATATAAATAAATAAATATTAATATAGGTTTAATAACACTAGTGTAGTTAGTGAATGCAGCCTGGAGTGTTGCATCCACAATCCCTGTTTTGAAGCTGAATTTGTGTTTGTAGCTATAACTTTTAACCTTTATTACTGTCAGATATTTGAAGACATTTTGTTGGCATTTAATCCAAAGCAGTTTATATAAATTGTATTTGTATCGTTACATGAACCCTGGTTAAAATGTGGACACATCTGTTGGTGTGAGAGAGCATTCACAAACACCATTTATAACTGATTTAAACACAAATCTACATGAAGACATCAGTTTGCAGGGGAAAAAAAAAACTGATTTCCTGTTTTTGTAAAGATAAAGTTTCCTTCAGCTGTGGTCCTTTTCATGAATTCATAATACCCTGAAGGATCAACGTTCAAGCACAGGCCCTGAAACACAACTGAAAGGACTTTGTTTGGCAGGTTTTATTTGCCATACGTTCAAATGCCATTTTGTTTATCAAGAAGCTTAATAGATGAGACATAAGCAGGATGAAGCTGGGGCTTTTCATTGCCACTGATTCTTCACACCAGTTTAGAACATAAGAGCTTATGACATATAAAAAATATCATGTCTTCAGAAGAGACTTTGACATAGAGCCGAGTAAAATAACTGCGTGCCACAAACAGAGATGATTATAAACATACCTTCCAGATGCCCTCCAAGGACTCCGTGAGAGAACGTTTTGCGCGGCTCTTGAACTGCTCAAGACGCTGCCGACTGCTGATCTGCTGTTGCACCTCCTGCGGTACCGGAGCGACATCCTCACACACCTACGTACACCAAGACGAAACACATTCAGACAAAATGCCAGATTGTTTGGAGGGGGGGCTTAAAAAGGAGACATTGTTTTAGTTGAAGGAGAAAAAGTTGTTGACATGTATTTTCCCACTGAAATTCATGACTTAAATGCTTTTACGGTATTTGTTTTTAACAAGCACAAACCTGTTTGTTATCTGAAGGCAGCGAGTGCTGATGGCTCTTCTGTTTCTCTTCATAAAGATTCCTCAGACACGCCATCACCAACTCGTTTTCCTCCTGATCGCTTTTGGGACGAGCCCGCTGGACATAAACAAAGGGACATAAATATCTGCTCATTTATGGCAAATATTTTATTTGTATTCAAATTATGAAAATGTTACAAAAACATGAAACAAAAATCTTTTTGATGCCTCACATGAAATTTGCTTGTTGTTGCCTTTAAACTTTTTAATTTTACAAATGTTGCTGTAATAAATAGCGGTTGTTTTTAGGTGTATGAGGGCAGAGAAGCAATGAAATAGTCAGAAAATGTTCCAACTAATCAAAAAAAAGAAGTTATAGTGTATGTGAACTACATATACTACATGTGATCAAACCATCTAGACAAATTAAAACTGCTTCTCCTTTTTTCCTATTTACCAGTTACAGTAATTATCTCCACATTCTGTTAATTCAACACCATTATGTTGTAGTTATGCAGCATCACCAGCAGATGTCAGCCAAGTCAAAGAGAAATGTCTCCTCACCATGTGCAGTTTAAACACTAATAACCACAATAATGGAATCAAACAACCACTGCAGTGTTTTATGGAAAGCTGATGGTAATGAATTCAGATCAGATAATGCAAAAGAAAGGGAGGCGGCTCAAGTATGCAAGTCACTTGTTGAGTGCGTCACTAACTCCTATGAGAAACCCATGTGATTCCACAGTGATCAGTCAAGATGAGCTGAAATTGCAGACAGACTGGTTTGTTTTCCAGCTGTAGATATCTAAAGTGGAACTTCAGGAATTTGCACCTTGTCCTTCAGGTCCACAGATGGAGCACACACACACACACACACACTTTACCATAGTGTTTTCAAAGACTGATGCCTGCTCCTCGTTGTCCAAAGTGGCCAAGTGTTTCTGAAGCTCCAGCTTTATATTAGATGGATGCAGACCTAAAAAAAAGATTCATTTAAGATTAAAATCTTGGCCCTTTTTAGGTTTAGTATGCACTCATATGGAAGCATTACGTAATCTTGACTACCAACTTTAGCATTCAAAGAAATTAAGTTTAAGGTGACGCTGTTATCTCTAAAGTACAAATAATATTTAAGTAAGCTAAAAAAAAATGAAGACACCATCGCAGTGAACATATCAATATAAAAAAAATCACAATACTTTAATTTGACCCGAGTATTAGTTACTGAAAGTGATTTTTGAATAGTTTAAACACATTTTAAAATGTGTAAATCAGATTTTAATACCTTCTATTTTGTCACACAGCCTGTGGAGCTCCTGCATAGGGCAGCCGTCACACTGCTGGCTCTGGATCTTTGCATTCTGCTGCAGGGCTGCCACAGAGAAGGCTTGCTTCAAAGTCAGCATGATCTCATCCACCTACAATAATAAAAATAAATGCTTTTCATAATCATGTCAGTGAATGAATGAGTTTTCTTAAGCCAGAGTAGAACTTATTAACTTCTTTACATCGCTGCCTTTCATGCTATCTTATGAAACAACTACATTTGTTCGACAAATAATTCATATTTAAAAATCATTCTGTTCTGCAGACACAATAATGCAAATAAAACAATAAAATTGAGGTAGCGAAAGGTATTGTCCTATAAACAAAGAAAGCAACAGGGTAAAGGGATATAAAATATGCAACAATAGAGAGGATACGCTGCTTTTTAAATTTATCATACACTGGAGTAAATTATTAAAGCTTTCTATGGAAGTAAGTTCATTTGGTGCACCGTGACTCATAAGACTGCAGATGCACCGAGTCACACATCCTGTGACCTGGAACTCCATTTCATCTTAACTGATAGAAAACAACATTGGCAGAAATATTCGCTTCATGTTTTGTTGCAATCAGATTTATAATTAGATTTTTATCATTCGTGTTAGTCGGTTTTAGTTAAAGCAACTCTGGTAGCAACATCGGCTTTTTGGGAGAATTTTAGCCAAACATTTTTTGGTCTTCTTGCCAGTCACATTCTGTAACAGTTAGTCAGGACTGTTTGTTTATTTCTCTGAATGCTTCTTCTATCTCCAACAGTTTGGAGACCCTGACGCAGAAACTTATCATTTGTTTAATAAACAAAAGATACTGAAAGCAAATTAATCCTAGTTAGTCACAAATACCTGGCTTTGAAAGTACAAAGCGGGAACATGGTGGGAAAGAAAGAGGAAAATGAAATCCCCTATAGAGAAAAAAAGCACAGGATGCTCTTAAGATTTCATCACAGGCATCTAAATCCATATAAAAATCTAACTTTGAAGTAGCTAGGGAGTCCTACGGACATTGGAAAAAGGAGCACCCTTTAAATTCATCACATTAACTGTGTGCAAACATTTTGGAAAAGGCCTCTTTACTATATTGTGATCCAACCATGACACAGAAAGTGCAGTTTTTCTGCTCTACGCTCCCCCACACAGCCAATCCTGTGATATCCTGTAGAAATTCTGCCTTTCAGCTCTTGAAATCCACTGGAAGAACATTGGTAGGGTGACTGGTTAACAGGTTAACTGTTAACTGTGCTGTGTACGCTGCTTTTCTGCAAAACAAGTATGTCGTTCATGCATTCATCTCTAATTCGCACGACTCAACAGCCTCAAAATCCTTACCAAGAGCACTAAAGACAGATTAACATTCATGTTTAGAGGGAAACAATCATTCTTACCAGAGATTCATCTGTGCACTGGAAGACATAGCACACAAAGTGACAGTTTCCCCCTTCAACTGTTTCTCTGCAAATGAAGCCAAAGTGATCAACGTGACGAATGCCCTGCAAAGAAATGATAAAGAAAACAAAATGGGTTCAAATTAAACAAGACAAAGAGGTGTTGCTCTCTCCCTTCTTAAAAACTCAAATCCAGACCACAATACCTGCGAGCAGAAGGAGATTTCTCTGAAACTCTTCTCTATGGCAACTTTCTTAGTGTCTGGACTCACCAAGAAGATCTGAGACTTGCCCACCTAAAAAACAAAGAAAAGCAGAAAATACAGTTATAGATGTATGACGGTGTTTACTGGGTATCTGCAGACTTTTCTGTCCATCCACAAAAATATTTAAAACTACTGAATGAGTTGTGGTTTATGGTAAAAAAAAAAATTATTCTTAGACGGTAAACACAAGGCACAAACACAACGTGGCAGTTATGAATGAAATTAAATAAAAAATACTTTATTATTCCCAGAGGGAAATTCAAAATTATATGATATTTTTATATATTTTATATGATGAAATGAGCAATGTAAAAATAAATCCATCCAGTATCTCCCTCCCTTCCTAACATGTCAGATAAAGCAGTTCTTTCTCAAAAACCCTGCTTTGGAAGATGAAGTATGATGTCACATGGGTGAGGTCACTCTATCAGCAGCAGGATGCATCGCTAGTGTCAAAAAGATGTGCATTTTTGCTGAGTAGGATGGCGACGAGCACTGGTGGATCCTGTACAAAGGATGACCACTTCCTGCTTCAAGAGCAAACAGGAAAAACCCTGGTGGCAAAACGCCACAGAGAGCAAGTAAAGGTCGGGCAGAGGAGGGGGACTTTGGACATTTTAACAGCAATCAGCATTACGTCTTACTGAGTCAATATCATATTTTCATGTATTTGCCCTCTTTTCATTATTTGCACGAGTTTATAAAAGCTAAACTTCCAAAAAACATATCCGAGAAGATAAAGTCAGGAGTAAACATCAGCTCAGGAGTGTTGACATGAATTCTTTTTATGCTTATCCATGTTAAAATATAAATCATTTCTATAAGAAATGACATGAGTGTAGGTTGAACTGAAAGTAGACACAAATAAATGTTTTGGTTTAGATGTTTCCTAGAGTACCACTTTCTGAGTGCATAAGTTTTTAATATTTGTTTGAGTCATTAAAGGATCTAAAACCGGTGTTATAACTGCCATCACTAAACTGAGTTCTTTTATTAACACCAGTTATTGGTTACATTTTATTTTGTTTGGCTAAAAGCAGTGAAATCTTGGGAAGCAAGAAGAGACAAAAAAGGAGAAATAAATTATTCTTAGCTTACTTGGGTATAAAAAGTGATCAGGTTGCTGATTAATAAAGGCAAATGGTTTTTACTTTTAGGGGTTACGAGCTGTATTAAAATATAAGGTAGAAAATGATTAAGCTAAATGCTTCTTAACGACGCGATCATTAAAATACTGACAGCATAAAGTGGAATAACAATTTTCTACTAACATTTTAATTATCGTTACAACATGCTAATGAATCACATGGAAACATCACTCAAGTAATCACAGTGTTTCTTAAGCATTATGTGTGTGTGGTTATGCATGTGCACATGTTCCTGATGAAAATTACCGTAAATAGCATGGTCCTGTTCTCCTGCAAGCTGGTGGGCTGCACTTTAGTGGAGCTGGTGAGTGGCTCGGTAGTGTTGCTATTGGAAATCTCTGGGGAAAGACCATTCTCATCCAGGGCATGCAGACTAGGGAAGCTGAGGTCTCGCTTGAACAGAACAGGGCGCGTCCCCGCTGCACCATTACTCACAGAACCATTGGACTGAAAGGATAATGCCCTCCTCAGCCCATCCACCAATCCGCCAACATTTCCACTTCTATCAGTTGTCCCGGAGCCATGCAGCTGGCTAAACTTCTCAATGCACTCATCTATCAGAGCAGGTGGGGCTTTCTTGTGAGCAACACTCACTCGGCCGCAAAACAGTACCTCAAACTTTTTGGCAAAGGTTGTTGGGGACACACCACAAGTAGGAGCTGTGGAGTTTGTTGTAGTGGAGAGAGGGGAAAGACATGTTTCAGAGGAGTCACTGCCTCCAGAACTGGTGGAAGCCTCACTGGAAACAGTGGTGATGTCATCGTTACGTGCTGAACTTTTGCCGGCCTGCCTCAACGTACTGATGATCTCAGGGACCTGGAGAGATAGGAAGAAAGTGATAAGAACTGCTGTAATGGCTATAATGACTTAAATTTCTATGCTGCGGGACATTTAGCTGTTTAACAAGTGGGAAGGAAAGTTTCACGTTCATGTAAACATGATCTCATTCATCAAGCTAAGCAGAAACAACGATTAAAACTTAAAATACACTGACAAAAAAAAAGATCTAAAAACTACTCAACTAAAAAACTATGAGGCCTTCAATCTTTCTTCCTTTTCTCTAATTAGAGAAGAATCTATTTACCCTCATGAACCCAGCCTTTATTTTTTACTATCTGCCATACTGTTCTAAGGTTCTGCATTCAGAAATATAAAAATACTCTGTAAATTAGATAGTTTTATTATAAAAAAAAATAATGCATCAATAAGAATAATCCACAAATATCCTACATAAATAGCTTTAAACTTTATATTGTCATTCTGTGTTACTGAGTTTGCGTAATTTAAAGCGTTATAAAATGTATTATGATTTAACATAATTGTTCTGGTTTCTGAAAACATGGTTGAATATCTGAGGCTTGAAAAGTTTTTGTTATATTAGCTTTGCAAACTGTGACAGGACAGGATATTCTGAGGACTTGCAGATTATGACTAGAATGAACTGTTATTAATGCTTGATTAGCAATTCATTATTAATTGCCCTCTAAATGTCTAAAGCTGAAATCTTATGAAGCTCTGTATCTTATTTTTAGGAAAGGGACGAAGAAGAATAAGGTGACTGTTTGCTATGCAATGGATAAACATTAAAACAAACAACGTAACGGACATAAAGTACAGGAAAACAAATCTTCCAGTGTATAAACGTTGAAGCTCACACCTTGCAATGAGCAAACCTGACATTTGGTGTCAAATGTGTTGTGGTTCCCTGGAATAGTGCAGCCCTTGTGACGTCTTGTAGTGAAAAGGAGCCAATTCGGGATCTTTGGTCTCAAAGCAGGCTTTGTACTAACTTTCCTCGTTCATTTGATCCTTTTCTGCTTTTCCCCTAATAACTTTGGTTACCATTTTCTTCAACACGTACTTTTATTTCCTTTTTAAATATGCAAGACAGAAATAAAACAAGTGTGCACTAAATTACATTGTGTATTTTCACGTTTGCATATCTTGCTGCTGTGAGAAGGAGAAATAGGTGAGAATTTCTTTTCAAGATGGATATAACACAATATCAAATTATTTCCTGGACCACGGTAGTAACAATAATTACCAAAATCACACATACCCACAAAGTCATAGAACCAACAGATTAACCTGGATTGGCACTCACAGCTGTCCTTTCCATCCTAATGTCTGTGTTAACTCAGAAACATCAGTGAGTTGTGCAACTTTCCGACAGTCTTGGTAGCTGTAAAGATTTCATTAAGCTCAAAGTCCATGAGCACACTGGGATAGACAGACTGAATAGACCCATTCGCATTGTGGCTTAAACAGAAAAGATCAATCTAGGTCAGACTGAAGGACCATATGGAGCCAAGATTGTAGTTGTCTGATGCTCTCTAAGTTTACCTTGCCTAATGAAGTTGAATTAATTCCCACCTCTCTTCCTGTTGCCACACTGCATGTTGTGTTCACGTGCAGAGCAGATGTCTGAGCAGAGCAGCCTACTGCTACTGCCTTACTGGAGGCAGTAATTCTGCCTTGGACATTGAGTGAAACAAAATAATTTAACTTAATTTAATTCTCTGCAATTTGAAGGTGTGTCACTAACAATATAATCATGGCCGCCCAATATGGCTGTAGCGATCCTTCTCAGTGTAATACAGATTGTTTGGGGGATTTATGAGTACATAGGTGCAGCTATTTATACCTAAAATACTTAAAAAATAAATACTTAAAAAAGTTTACTTTGGTTTAATCTAAAAATGGGATTTTGGGGGAATCAAAGGCCCTAAAACTTAACCTTATGTTGAGTTGCAAGGGTATATTAATAAAATAGTGTGTCTGTATTTCCAAACCAGTATGCATTTGAGCTAAATAAAATGTTGATAAAAAACTAAAATAAAAAGGGGTTGTTTTTAAGTATCGCTGCCATATAAACAAACAAAGCAAAACGGTGGAATTATCATTGTTGATAAAGAAAAATGTGTACACTGTATCCTGTATAGTTGCGGTTGTGGCAACAAAAAAGGATTAGAAAAGAGTGAAATACTTGCTCGCTGCAGCTGTCACAATAAAGCTGGAATCACATCTGGATTCCAGTTTAATTTGAGCCTGGTACTGTACACCTCACAGAGACTTCTCAAACCATTTTTATAAACAACATCAGTTCCCTGTTATCATTAGCTATTCCTGCATGATACACATTCCTGTAGTATCTGCTAAATGTGCACATTGATTTGTTTTTAGACTGTTTTTAAGCCAAACAAGCCATTCAACTCTACAATTGTAGCCTAATCTGCACTAGCAATCCCTCTAAAAAGGAAAATGTAAAAATAGAAACTTCATCTGACACAAGAGCCATGTCTGATCACAAACTTGGCTTGCTCAAAACCCAAAGGTAAGATGGGTCACCATTACAACAAAGTAAAAACAGCAAGAGTGGCCTTTTGATTTGAAATGACTCACAGATCAAAGTCATGTCTGTCTACTAGATGAGATTTGATCAAGGTTATTGTTAAATGAAAGGTCTACACTGTGTTTTATTACAGTCACTGTGTGTGTTTTTGCATGATGGGAACATTTCATTCTGAATTGGTGTATTCAGTGTTTGGTGTTTCTATGAAAACAAAACATTGTGTTTATATGGTGACTTGCAGAAACCAAGAATATCAGAAAATAGAGTCCAAAGTATGAAATAGTAGAGGTTTTACATTAGCATGATAAACAATGCAGTGTATAAACATTCAAATCAGTTTTCTTCTCTTTTGTATGCTCATTTGAAATAACACATTGTGTGTCATAACATATTTGGTCTAACTTCCCTGTTTTTATTCATTCTAACAAAAAACAATACACAAAAACAAAGAGGATAGTAAAAAAAAACCGAGCCAGGAAATAACTGATGGCTGTCAGAACATCACAAAAAACATCAGCAACAAATGCTTCTCCTATTGTGGCTGAAGTGACCACCACCACAATGGCAGTCTGTCAGATCAGAGGAAGTGGATATGTAGAGCAGAAGAACTAGTTGACTCGTATCGATGATGTCATTAAGGTGAGCAGCGACTAAGTATTAGACACATTCAGGTCTTGCTTCGTCTTGCCTCGGTATGAGGTGTGCACATTCTTTTTTCCTCTTTTTATATCACAACACCTTCCTCACACAAACACAATGGTGCTTTGTTCTAAAAGTGTAAGCTACTCAGGAATCTTTTAAACTAAATACAAGTGTAATGAATTGTTATACTTCTTAGTCACCGTTCTCTATTCTGGTATTTGTGCATAATGCCAAAATAGCTTTATTTTTGCCACTGCAAATACAGCTTATGGGAAAGAAAACAAGCTTTTCTCATAAGTTCAACCGTTTCTGAACTGGTGGTAGCCTAAGAAGTAACATCTGGTTTACATGTTCCAGATGTGGTGACGTGAATACAGACATATCCTCATACTGGCAGCAGTTACATTAGTCCCATACACTGGCTGCATTAAATCACAATTATGCTAAAACTTTTGCATGTTAGTGCAATTTACTTTATTAAATTAATCACTTTTCAGAGGAAGTTAACAGCTTGTGTAAATCTATTTGCAGCTAAGCTAAAATTCTTTATGTTATTCCACACTGAACACACAAAGCATCTGGAAGATGCAGCTTAGTACTGAACAGCAGTAAGAGCAGCGATTATAAAAAGGTTATGCAAGCTCTGCATGTTTACTATGTGAACAGTCTTATCTAGAGAATCTGTAGTTGTATGACAGTCCCAGAACTTATCTTCTCAACAATCTCCCCCTTTCTCCTAAAACCTTATTGCTGCTTCTGTAATGCTACTCCCTTCCACATGATCCTCCAGACATCATACTTCACCACCACCACACCAACTCCTTCTCAGAAGTTTAGTCTGCCCTCTTTTTCAGACTTTCTCAGTTCTTCTCTGCATCTTATTAATCTTTTCCTCTCATTTTCCTTTCACTGGTTTGTTTACAACTAAAACCACTTGGAGCAAAAGGGAGGTTTCATCTTATCCCTTCTTCATATGAAGGAAAACCAGGTGGGGAAATGAGCTTTCTATGCAGTCCTGGTCAAGTAATTGACCACAGGCAGTTCATATGAATACATATCACAATAGACTGTGATGTCATTTTAATCTTAATAACTAATCATATATAAACGTGTTACACCCCTCAGGTGTGATAAAAATCGAGTAAACTGATGAGAGCAGACTGACATATTGCTTGGTACATCCTAAGCTTAGAAGTTTGTGAAGTTTTCATAACACTACCATGGTCTAAACCCTTTTTCTACAGGTAAGTATTTAATTATAAATTTCAGTGGCAGGGTGAAGCTGAGAGTATTTTATTTGCTAGAAGGCTGACAACCACAAAGCATGCCCACTCTCTTATGGTGGAACCTTTATTTACATGCTGCTGATCTTGATGGCAGTTTGACACAACCTCATACATACACTGATAAACCTGGCCTCTCATAGAACTGCAAAAAGCTTGGTGTCCCTCACCGAGGCAGAAATAAGAACTACTCTAATGCTAACTTTGAGAGGAAGGAAGTTACGCTAGCAGATTATAAAAAAGAGAAGTAGCAGAAAATAAAATACACTTTTTGGTGTTTGGGCCAGTCCACCGAATAAGAGCCATTTCATCCCTAGGAGGGGTCATGTATAAACATGCACATGAAAATTAACTGTAAAACCCATTTTTTTACTTAGCTAACTGTCCTGCACAATGATCTAATCTCAACTTTAAGCTGTGTGCTGGGTAGATTTATAAACCCAACACCTTAAACACTCCACTCTATGACATCACACTTTGAAATAAAATATGTTTAATATAATCTTAAATCTATTTGGCTTTTTTCAAAAACAATCTTTTTTGTTCCTGGGTTGTAACTCAGTCCTGTTACCCTACCTGATTAATTAAGTCACGTGCACAACAAGGAGCAGCATCAGTTGAATCTTTTGCAGGCCATGGGACCAAAACTAAGCTATCATTCATCAATCATAGTTCGAATATTATCAAACATGTCAAACTCAGCAAACTGTCCTCTTACCTACATGATGCTTTAGTTATCAGTTGTATTGTTTGAAAATAGACATTTTTGTTGAATCTCGATTGCAAGGATGCCATGAGGTCATATTTCATGTTTTTGCCAACCTGATGCTAAAAACTCAGTCCTGTTCATGTCAGTATCAGTAACAGGACTGAACCATCCATTTCCATTTGCCACATGAAAATGACACCCATACTGTGGAATGACCCATTTACTAAAGTTAAAAGTCATTAGCATGTTTTCATATTCTGTGCTTACTGGGTTTTTTTTCATAAATGGCTAAATAATTTGGCCAAAAATTCAAGCACTGTGTCCTTGCAAAGAAAATGCTACCGTATTGCTCCCTTTTCTTCTTTATACTGATCACACAGAGGTGACGAAGTGTCCTCTCAATGTGTGCTTCATCACTGCCGAAGAATCAGGAGTTACAGTGCAGCTATCTAGATTTCTGTGCTGGTTCTCCCACAAACACATGATCTGGGGTACGGCTAATTTTAACCTTGAATGTGAGCTAGTGACTTTTAAACAGAGCAGGAAGACCCCAAAAAGTGAGAACAGTACCGTTTAGACGAGGATATGTGAAAAAGGGTTAAGATAAAGTATGTTTTTTAGATTAAAAGCTTCTACGTTACAGAAAATCTTGTCTTTTCCCTTATAAATACAGGTTTTAAGATTTTATGAAACAGTCACTTGGCTTCCAACTGCAAATCCATCTTTAACTAGTCATCTTAAATCAACCACTGAGGTTGTGCCATAGCTTCATTTGAATAAAATATTTATTTGTAACTTTAATTTAGGAAAGTGTAGAAAGTTTCCAGATTCAGCAGAAAATTGTTAAATGTCCCTTTAATTTAAAACTATACTTATTACTCAGTTGTGAAACTCAGCTTTACGTAGAGGAAGAATTAAATTACAGCACTGTTTACGTGTGCAGTTCTAGATTCACTTACCTATGCGATCTCTTAAAACTGTTTAAAGGTTTGAGGAACAGAAAATCTCACATCTATATAAAACCCTGTGGCCTAAAATGACAAGAAGCTGATCTTACAAACTTGAAGTCTTTGCTTATACTTTAATAACTTAGCCTAAACAAACATTTTATTTGAGTAGACTTGACGAAGAGGAAATTGGGAAAATATTGGCATTTACAGGAAAATGTAACAGAAAACGCTGTGACACACCATCTAGTCTAGGAAATTATCAACAATGAGAGCTAAAAGTTCCCCACTGCACTTCCCATGGTCATGTGCACAGCGTTATGCCTAGTGAAGCACAGCCAAGTTCAAAGTCCAATGCCTTTAAAAAGAAGAGAGGCATCACCAAAAGACAGCACAAATGAGAGAAAAATCCTAAAAGGTGTGCAATAATCATTAAGCAAAAGTGCTGTATCCACAATCTTATAGATTTGACTTCTTTTTAGCTTATGTCAGAGCTAGACATAATCATTATCTTTTTATATTTCAAACCAAAAGGGATAAATGTTAAGTTTCACACTATGACAGACAGGATGAGCAGTCACTGGCAGAACAGGTCAGAAAAATAAAACACAGAAAAGTGTTTTACTGCCTTGTTTTTGCTACGGAGCAAAGAGTCACATGAGGTGACATAAAGTGTGGGAGGGAATTAAGGGGTATTTAAGATCCAAAATCAAAAGTCACAGAGTATAAATATGGGCAATGATTACCTTCACTTACTTTTCTTTGTTAAATCAAAATGAAGCCTGCAAGACTTTCTAAGATGAACAAAAATGAATAGTTTTCCTCAATAAAGTCTAATGTTACCTTTAACAAAGAAAACTAAACTAATATAACACTAAGTATAACAACATGACAACTCTACATAGAGTCACAGACTGTAAAAGCAACAACAGTATCTCAGAATAATAAAACTAAAAACAAACAGGGCCGATAAGGCCTTAAATGGTCACATTCGCATTAAACCAGCTGCAACAGAGCAACATTGTGTACAGGTTCAGCCTTGAGACAGATGATGTAGCTAACAGTGTACAAGTTTTGGCATGATGTTGCTATGACTCACTCACACACTTAGACTACCTAAGACTGAAGTTGGCAGCTTACTGGATTTTAATGTCCTCAGCTCTATAATAGTTCAGTAGTGGGTAACCACTGTTCAACTGAGCATCAGGCTAAAGAATAATCCAGGTTTATTTCTAGTGTTTAAACACTGTACTGCTAACTACAACGAGCAACGCCATTAAGCAAAGTTCAACATGAAGAATTTTCAGTGTCACTCAATGACCCGAGGGGTTTCTTTGGTGAGTGGGAGCTTTAAAGAGTCTAATCTGACGTAAGACTGGACAACTGAAACTACAAAGTATGGGGGTATTTTTTGGGGGTGTTGGCTAATTCTGGCTGTAGTTTATAAGTTATACTCTGCATCACATCACTGTATGTTTATTCCCTTTTTTCAGTTTTGCTCCCGTAGTGGCCACAGCTACTGACCGATTGCTACATCGACACTCAGAAGCGTAGGGTCGAATAATACTCATACATAATCATTTGGTTTTTGCAATATATACTCCAATCTAATGATGCAATCATTTTTAAAAATCCCCAGCAATAATACAAACCCATTAAAAATAATATCTAGCCACCCTACAGAAAAAGGGTACAGGCTGATCCCAGCAGCCATCTTGTTTTTATTTATTTAACCAGGAAAAAACATCCCATTGAGATTAAAATCCGTTGTACGATGGAGTCCTGCTCAAAGATAGCAACAAATACACAAAATACATAACAAAGTTAAGTTCACAAGCAAGTCGTGAAAATCAGGTGCAAGTTGTCAGATCACTTATAAAAATTCTCAGTTTGGATCTAAAAATACTTCATGCATTTAACTCTCTTCCTAGCAGAAGGGGCATCACTTCAGACTGAACTGAAAGTAACAACCGATCAGGTGATTGGAGCAATTAAAAATCACTCCTTTTCTGAGTAATTAGGGTACCTATGCAAGAGCCCAGTAAACCCAAACAGTGTCAACCCTAAGACATTGAATAGGTGCATTCATATAGGAGATCCCCCTAATCCAACACAGACAAGAAAGTTTTAGCAACAAGCTGCTTTTTTTTGTCTAAAAATAAAAACATAACTTCTTTCTAAAGTAAAAACACAGTTTTAGCCAAAGAGGTTTTCCCCATCAGGATATAACAGGAAGCTCGACCGTTGGTACTATGAATAAACTCTTTACAACCTTGTTTTCCCCCCATTTTACAACTCTTACCCCGCTCCTTACTGATGCTGTCGTACATGCTAAAAATCCAAAACAAAAATATTGTGATAATCCGACAAACTTCTGCAAAAAAAAAATAGGAGCTATTCCAGTTTGCACCACATATTTAATAGGGTGTAGCGTGACAACTACAAGTTGATCTGTCCTACTAGACATTGCATGTCCTGAGATGTCCAATGCTAAAATGATGACTCAAGCAGCTCTGAACACGAGTGATGTTCTTTGTTATCAGTTTCTATAAACGTCTCAAAACTCACTACATATTGGCAGCCTTCATTCCTGGTTTATCTACAAATTTAGTTAAAAAAGAAAAGTCCAAATCCTATTAAGCAATATTCAGGCTGACAAAGAAAACTAAAATCACTGCTAGTTCAAATTAAATATGTATGTGTATCACCACTTATGCTACATATTAAATATAACTAGCTGGAACAGTAATATTAAAATTATTTTACTGCCTGAATACCTTTTTTATCTAATTTTTTTTTTAGAGGAAGTCTAAAAAACAGAGTTCATTTAAGGTCAAAACAGATGCCCAGTAGAGAAGCATACATAGTTTAAAACCCAGTTTATTAACAACCAGTCAGATATAAATAAGAAACCAGGAGTAAAGATAAGTTATTTGATATAAAAATGCAGTCACCTCCCTAAAGAGGGGGTTGCCCTTATTAAACTATCAAGGGAAATCTGGTATTATCTTACAGATGTGTGTGGACCAAAGCTTATTTCGTGTAAATATCTGATATCTTTAATGGGTGAAAAAATAGCACTTCGTTAAAGAAAACATATTTTGATTAAAAAATGGCTACCAACAGGTTGAGCTACTTTGACAGAAGTTAATGCTTCGTACGGTTAGCTAACTGTCTTCTTAGCATGGCACGTAAAACTACACAGTCTGATAACTTCACTTACATCTTTCTCTTCTTGTTTGAACAAGTTGAATCGCTGGAGTCGCGCTTTCATCCCATTCGCCATAAACTTCACAAAAACACGTTTTCAACAGCTATCTTTAAAGGAGCATGGTGCTCGCGGACGGAGAAACTTCAATATTGGTCTTTGGGAAGTTCATTTCGCTCCTCTGAAACAAGGAGGATCCTGCTGCTTGGCGTCAACATGTACAGCCACCTACAGAACATCCGGTTGGACACTTTCAAAATAAAAGAAAATGCGTTCTTTCAATCAAACCGCGCACATTATGCTTTTAGTTTTAAAGAACTGTTGAGTTTTAAAAGGAACTTATCTTGACTAAATTATCTTTCCAATGCTTTCAGAGGATGGGCTGGACACTGTCCCGGAAAAAGTTTAGGCGGTATAGACGTTTGGTCTGGGCGGTTTTCCACGGTCCCGTTACATGATAAGGATTCAAGGACGGATCCGCGGACTTTTTTTTTATTAAGGGGCAAGCAGAGGTGCACATCAGGGAAAAGGGATAGCACGTGTAAATAAGAGATGACACTTTGTGGGAGGGTTTGGTAAAAATAAATAAATAAAAGGAACAAAACAAAGAACCTGATTTTGGGTTTTTGTACACACACACACACACACACACACACACATATATATATATATATATAAAGGTCCACATTAAGCTAAATAAGGGACTGATTATAAATCAATGCATATTTAAAAGCAAGGCAAGTTTAACTAAACCTAACAGCCAGTCAATCCTTCACCCACTCAGCATCACCTCCATGCAGGGAGAGAGGCTGTTCATCTCAAGCTCAGGTCCTCTACCAGACTTCTGGGAGCTTGAGGGTCCAGCCCTGTCATAGCTGTTCATAGAACGCTGTTCTCCTGGATGGAGATGCCTAATAATTCTCCAGGTATCTGTTGAAGCCATTTCTCCAGCATGGAGGACATGACCCCCTGTGCTCTGATGGCTACGGTTTCTCCAGTTCTTCCTTGAGGCCTTGGTGTTTATCCAGTTTCTTGTGTTCCTTTTGTTGTTGGGGATAGCTATATATTGATCACTACGGCTTTCCTCTGCTGCTTATGCATGATCCCTGTGTTCGGTTGGTTGACCACCATAAGTTTGTCAGTCTGTATCTCAGCCCTACAGAACCTCAGCCCTCTTATTTTCTACCTCCTGAGGTGTTTCCCATTGTGAGTAAGGAGTGTCCCTTTCCTATTCTGCACAGATGTTTCTATGCACTATGCTGGCTACTTGTACCGGTATGTTGCACCTTGCTGTGAGGTGCTGGATTGTTTCAGGGGGCTCTTTGCAGTCTGAACCTGTAGTGGTAGCTGTGTTACTCAAGGCTTGTTCCTGTACTGATCTCTGTCTTGATTATGGTCTTTTTTATATGTTGTATTTATAACCTAATTTGAAAACAAGATAAACCTGCACAGCCCTGGCGGCTATCATGGTTGGTATGCATAAATGTAAACATTATTTCCTGTCCAACATATGCAAGCACATGTAAGTCAATTACCGTTTGGGTGGAATTACCCACGACAAATGCAACAGTAGACTATTTGCTCAGAAGTCTTCAGACAGTTTAATGTCTTGGTCTTTTGATGTAAATCCCTATTTTTTAAAAGCTGCTTCAGATTTAGTTTTTGTTATTTGTGTTTTGTCATGTTATTTGGGCCAAATGAACAGAAAAAATCTAATAACCAGCTCATATCTATTCAAAATTATTAATTTGTAATGTTTTGGGTGCTTCTTTTTTCAGTTATGTAATTGAAAACAACACTTGTGACATGGTGAAAAAGCAACAATATACTTGTCACAGAGGAATGTTTACACTAATGCTTATTTTTTTAGTGTTAAAAGAGATTTCTAAGAAGAAAGCTGGAGGAAATCAATTATTCTGTTATCTTCACAAATATAGATTTAAGAAAAAAAGGCATACAACCAAGCATTTATTTACAAAGCAGCAAAAGCTGAATGAAAAAAAGAGGAAGAGGGGTTCATTTCCTCAGTTAATTTCCTGCCATGTAACAATTAGTTTTCTTCAATTTGATGAAATGTTTGCAAATACCAATATTAAACTTACAGCGACTAAACTGCAAGTGAAACATTTCTTTGCAGCAACTTTCAGCCACTGAAACAAACAGAAACTTCTGCATAGATCTTATCAGATCTTATCCAGCGACACAGGGAACTTCACACACATCTGCAGTGACACCCAGTGGTTACTTCATTTCTGCCACTTTAGCAGAGGGAAAATCCAGCCGCCCCTCTGAGAGCGTTTCCATTCCAGAAAAGGAAGTTTCTCTTCTTCACACGACCTCTTCCCACAGTTTCATTTCACCACAAACTACCAGGATCAACTAGCTTCATATCGCCCATATCTTAACACAAATTCACAAAATAAAGACAATAAAAGCTCAATGCAAAAAAAAAAAATCACAATATGTGAAAACTTGAAAAAATCTATTTATGTGAAAATTTAAGTGAGTAAAGAAAAGAGAAAAGCTGCAGCTTAATTTTTTTTATATTTTTAATCTTTAAAAATCATCATGTAAATGTTTTGAGCACTTCAAAGAGTTTAACATCTCACTAGTGATGTCCAACATTAATGACACATCGATATTATTAACCGATATCTGCATTTATATGAGATATTGCCAAATGACTGTAGAATATTAGAAAATATTGGTATGTGTTCTACTTTTTTAATGACAGCTTTATACAACATGTACACAAACTCTTTAGCTACGTCTCATCCGAGTCAAAATGACAAAATAAAACAGATGCCAGGTGTAGTGTTCCAGATGTGTTGTTTGGCATAACTTGCAATAAATCCTGTGACATCATCAAATCAAATCATCAGCTTGGAAGTGGACTCATCCGATTGCTTTGGATTTACTTCAAAGTGTCTAATGACATTAAATTTGGCAATAAATGATCAGTATCAGTTTAAATCAATATCAGAAATTAAAAAGTTGGACAAACTTGGTAAAAAAAAACACCAATATTGAACATCTTCAGCTCTCACTGAAGTTTGAGAGTTATACTGTAATCAATAACTGTCACTGGAAAGCTGGGTCCAACATATCAGTTATAAATACATCTCATCTCATCAATAAGCAGCCATGTGCTTAAATGCTTCTCCATACCGTTAAAACCTAAAAAAACCAGGACAATAAAACAGGGAAGACCTCAGAAAAAGGGCTAAGCTTGCTCAGGTGACTGTGATGTAGCATTAAAGGAGAACTTCGCTTTTTTTTAACCTGGGGTCTGTTGTCATCTTTCCTTCCATACATGTGAGTGATGTAGAAA
>JBAMHV010000004.1:5964229-5989721 GCA_037177535.1 Pseudomugil gertrudae | reverse complement strand
GCAGATGTAAAACTAAATGATCTTAGCATGTTGTACAGTGTGGCAATACCTACAACAAAGATATAAAAAGAATATGCAAATATCAATGAAGTAGTCTACCGTGGAGATCTCAGTTTGGTCAAACTAATTTATTCCCAGTTCCTTAAAGACATGTCATTCAGTTGCAATAAGAGTTTTAAAAAAAGAAGCTTAGCAACAATTTATCCATAAACTGACTACAGATTTATTTTCCTAACAGAACATTTCTATATTAACAATGACTTGTCTAAATGGTATGAATTAGAGCAGCTACGGGACTGAAAATGCAGCTGAGTCTCTATAATGTGCTGCTGGTGTTTAACATAGAGCACGCTCCACGCAGGTGACAACCGGGCAAAATGAGACAGAATCAAGTGGATCTCTCTGTTTACATATTAGTTTTTATTTTAGATGTCCAAACATCTGTAAAAATAGTTCTAAAGCCACAATGACTAAATCAACAGTTTATGTAAAACCAAAGTGGATGAATTGAGACTATATATAAGCTCCATATTTCACACCTACTCGTGTTATCTGCTGTGTTTCCGCTGTTTGATGATAAACAGATTCTCATCTGCTGGGTACATCTGTGAGCCTTGTTTTTTGTGAGCAACCTTGTGGGGATGTTTTTTCCAGTTCGTCTTCTTCTCTCCTTTTTGATGCTTTGATGCTGGTCCATGCTTCCTCCCATTCCCAGTCCAGGACAAGTGGTCTGATCTTGTGTATACCTGTTCCTCTTGCAGAGATAAAGATGCATGCTTGGTTTTCTTTTTCTTCTTCTTTATGCTTTCTTTTGGCCCACCTCCTCTGGGAAAGTCATCAGCTTCATCTATAATGAATTTAGGTGATGGGCTTCTCGAGGTGGGCACTGGCCTCTTCGGTTTCCATGGTTTTGCGCTACCAACACCATCCTGCCTTTGGAATCTCTTTGCTTTGGGCGTCGAGTTCCCGAAATTGTCATCAAAATATATATGACTGGGACTGGATGTGTGGTTGTTGGGGTTATTTCCTGATGTGTAGTTGTTTTTGTGATGGCTAATTTTCTGTTTCTTCTTTGGGGGTCCAGGAGTGACAGGAGGCTGAGGAGGAGTGGGAAGGTAACTGTTCTTCCTCATTGCTGAGAGAGAAAAAGAAAGAAAGAATTTAAAGATAATGATTAATTGTTTTGCAAAAGATAAAAAAAAAATGGGAATGTTACAATTTTCTGACAACTTTGTGAAAATTTTTTATTTTTTTGCCATAGAAAAACATTGTGACATGACGCAGATCATGAACAAACATGGTGAAACTAATACATACTAGGAGCACCTAGACTTTTTTTGGGGAGGGGTGTACTCTCGGTATTATCTTAGAAGCTACAATGGCAAAGTTTTCTCCAACTCCCCATGGTACAGAGTCATTATACTCATCATTCATTCACCAAACATGATGAGATTAATCTAAAATCAGTATATTCAGCTTGTAATAAAAATGAGCCAAATTGTAGAAATATATATATAAACTAAAACATCTACATTGTTTTAGAGCAGTTTTCCAGAACAGAATTACTTCAAGGCAAAGAAAAAGCTGTTGGTCAAATATAAATTCAATATTGTCTGGGGGTAAAATTTAGGGTTAACACTATGATTAAGGGATAGATTTAAACCGTAGGAATTTGAATCACTGTGTTGAAGACTATCTTGCTTTTAGTTTTTAAATATATTCGTCAAATGTTCTGTAATTGTGCTGTGATGGTCAAAAGCCAGTGTGATGTGCAAACAGTCGCTGCATCCGTATGTAGAACTTTATGTAAACTTTTGTAGAACCGAGAAGCAGACAACATCTATTTCCATCTTGGGATAGACGATGGAGGTGAGGGGAGACTAAAGATACCAGAGTACACTGAAAACAATCCAGTGAAGCCGTCTACAAGAAGTGACGTAGCAAACGTGAGCCGTTACGTGCTCAACAGCTACGCTTTACTGGCTATCGGTTGAAACCGTAGCATCAGAGCCAGGAACTTCAGGAAACAAACGGAAGGCTAGCCCGATGCTTGGGGCAGCTCTGGATTTCATAAAGAACAATTCTACCATAATGTGCAACTTTCCACATTACAATTTAACAACATAATGTGTTCAGCCAGAGGCTTCTTCAGCCCTGCTTATGCTAATACTGTTTATAATGCTTAATCCCTACTATCTAGATTCATTCTCCAAACACATTTTTTAAAACACCTTTTAATTCTGCTCTTTTTCTAAAATATCATTTTAAAGAATAATTTAAAACCAGTTAGAAAAGAAAAGCCTCGGAGAAAGGAGGCTGACACGCAGTAAAATGTTGCCATTGAAAACACATATCTTTCAGTATTTACTGTATATGAGTGACTTGCCTTTAACCTTCAGCCGTATCCTGTGCTGTCTGCAGTTAATGTCCTCCACTGAGTCGTAGTAGCTGATGAAAGGCATGCTGGGATACACACCTTTGAACATCCTCTGCCGTTTACACTCCTGAGAAACATGAATATAAATCAAAAAGAATTATCAAGTGAAATAACACAAATACTTATTCAGTGTGAAAAGGAGGAAAGAAACACGTTTTGTGGAAGCTTGGAGGGGAGGGGGTCACTTTAGTTGCTTCGTCTCTGCATTCATTAATCTGTGCAGCAGAACGTTTCCCTCATTAATGCTTGATAAAGGATATCAACTGCTTGCTTGTTTAAAGGGCCTTATTTCTTTTAGAAGAGTGTCAGATATGATTGAGACGGTGGAGAGATTTCCCCTAAAGGATCAGGTCTGGTTCTGATGCAGTGCTGCAGGGAGATCCTTACTTCTATACATGGAGATCTCTAAATCGTCACATATAGCTATGATGACATTTCCTGACTTCTTTGCAATTTTATAGTGCAAAACATTAGCCTTAAATTGTTGACCTATTGTCTTTCACAGAGCAATGAACTCCTATTTGCCATGAGTCATGTTAAAGTAGTCCTTGTCAGAACCAATTTTAAATGGCACCTTTAGGTACTTTGTTACTAGCAGCCTGTTGCAAAGACACAATATTTGTTCATATTTCTTTAGTTGCATCTATGAAAAATGACAAAGCTAACACATTTTGACAGGCATGAAATGGCATTTTTGCACCTACAAGGTTATTCGTAAAGCAGCGTTAAGCTGGGAAGTTGGCATAACTTGACATTGTGCGCAGTGTGTCCTTAAAAACTCTGGGAGATACATTTGGCCTTTCAGGCGGTCCAGTTTCTCTTTACTCATCTGAAATGATGGCATTTCAGATGCAACTCTTAAGTAAAGGAAACAAGCAGAAAAGGCTAGTGTATACCAAATGACAAGAAATGGATGAAAAATCTGAAAAAAAGAAGAGTTTTATGGAGAAATGGATCCTCCCAGAGCCTGAATGTCACAATAAATCAGTGTGGGATCAGAGAAAAGAACAAGAGACAGCCAACATCCCAAAAGAGTTACATTTTACTCATCAGAGAACCGCGAGATTACTTAATTAAATAATTAAATTCAAATTGTGCTCACTGTCTTTGGGCTGTGGTTAGTTTTGATAATGGCTGGGTGATAATTTAATAACACCATATATTAATAGGCAGACATGTGGTGTGATAGTAAAAAATAAATCAACTCTAAAGACAATACTATAGAAAAAGTTTCCCTTCCTTTTTTTCCATTACAGCCCATAATGTAACTTAGTACCAAATTTGAGGCACAATCTGTTTAAAAACCTGTTATTAGAAAAACAATCAAAATACAACTTACTGGAAATACATTTATTGTCCCTCTGAAATCACAACACACTGCACATCAAATAAGTGGTATGTTAGCATAAGGCTAACACAGATATAAAATTGGACCAAATGAATAAAAATGATATACTTACATGACCAAAGTGGCCTTTCTGTGAGCAGTTATAGCAGTAGGTAGGAGACTGACTCATGTCCTTCCCCTGCTTCTTTACAGGAGGACCAGTTTTAGTCTGAGGAAAGAGAAAATCCAAAAGGGCTTATTATTAAAAATTCTGCATGATTGATATAAATACAAACTGTTTCTATGAAGGTTCTGGGCAGAATAAAGTGGGGGTTTATCCCTACATTTGTCTCCTGGTCCATTCTTTTATTTGCTTCTACCCCTACTCAGCCATCATTCCCATGCTCTCCATTGTTGTGGACTGCTGTGTATCATATGGTGAATATGGGTGCTGATATAAACCAGTGATTACCGAGGTATAGTTAGAGGCCTGTAATGACCCAGTATGATAAGTAACTGTGTGTGTGTGTGTGTGTGTGTGTGTGTGTTGGACACAGGGTCCCGTCCCCTATGGGCCAGTGTTCTGAAAGCCTTCCATGCTTCAGCGCCCACAGCAAATATACACTGATAAAGAGAGAGAAAGGAGACACAGGCAGAGTGCATTTACTGCTAATGTTACACACACCTTAAATGCCATTTCCTGAAACACACACACACACGATGCTGCACGCACCTTAACACCACCCTCTAGGGTAGCCCCTCCTTCCTCTCGCAACCCTGATTCTGAGATTACAAATGATTTGTGCCTCACGTCATTTCTTAAACATAGCTTAGCTTACCTCGCCTCCCACCTGCCTCCCCCTTGCTTCTGTACACACCCCTGCAAACCAGCATCTACTCCTCACACTTGCCCCTTCCTCTCTCTCTCTCTCTTTTCCGCTTGAGTAGTTTTGCAGTAGAAGGGATGAATGCTATTAGAGCGTCGCGTCATTATCGGGTCAGGCCTGCCGGGCCCATCTCCATCACAAAGGCCAGGAGATCACAGACCTCTTGCGAGCACGCACGCACACATTCGCACACACATGTGCATCCTAAGGAGATCACAGTCGCCGTCTCAAGCCCCCCAACCACCACCCTTCTTGCCCGTCTTCCCATTCATCTTTCATGTAAATTGGCTGCAGGTCTCCCTCTGTCTCTTCCTCCCTGACCTTGGGCTCGTGTTATCTTCATAGTCGGATCCAGCACATAGAATGACAAAAAAAATTAAATCCCTTCTTAGTCTCCCATCAACCTGTGATAATTGTGAGAAAACCTGGCACGAAGGTGTGTCTGAATCTGTGTTTGTGTGTGTGAGGGGGGGGGGCTGTCTGCCTCATGCAATATTAATTACCTGGATGAACCTTCATCCTGTTAAGATTCTCACTCTTAGTGTTTACTAAAGGTGAAACCAGGACGTCTCACATTAGTTTGGTTATCTTTATAAACTCAATAGATCTTTTTCTACTAATTATTATTAGTTCCACTCATTGTTTTTGATCAGGTGCTTTGAAAATAATTGCAAGATAAAAGACTTTAAAGATCTTTCTGTATCACCTTATCCAGATATAGCAGTTTCTTTAACCGCGGTCAACTTTAAAAAGCAGCTTACTCTGTATCAAAGATGAATCATTTCTGGACATTTTGCTGCTCCAACAACGACCTACATGCTTGTTTCTGATCCTTTAATTTCAAACAGGTGAATTAAAGCAAGAATACATCTAAAACTTTTAGAATATTGGCTGTGAGTACTGGATATTATAGTAATATTAAACACACATCTAAATGCCACGGTATATGTCCAGTTCAGCTTAATTTGTTTCAACTCTAAAACAATTAATAATTCATCACAAGTTTATGGTTACAGGAGCAAAACCTGAACCAGTTTAGTTTGAACTGCCAGACCTGCTCCCCATCGCTGTGCATGTGGTAACACGCACAGGAGTCTTTAGAGGAAACTCCCATCTTCCAGTAAATTTATTGTGTTGGTTTAAATTACATCCCAGCTTTTCTCTCTCTCTTATATATATATTTATATGTGTGTCTGAATCACTTGCTTTTCAGATTTGCTCCTGACACCCAGACATTTTTCTTTATCTTGCATATTGTTCTGGAAATTTTCCCACTGGGAGACTTTTGTAGTTCTCTAAACACGTTGGCATTAAAATTTCTACTTTAATTTGAATCTGAATCCTAAAGGCACACAGGCCTGAATTTGTGTTTTTTTCCATCAGATAGATGAAAAAGCATGGTATCTTTACTCACATTTCTTGTACTTAACACTTTTCTTCAACCTTCAGGGCTCAGGATCACATAATTTTTTAGTCTTATTCATGAAAAATTCTAAATCCATGAAATAAATAAGCAAAACATCTATAAAAAAAATAACTAATGGATATTTGGACAATTATTCAGACAAAGATTGCTATTTTAGCTAAAAGAAGGCTGAAGGTCGGGAAGAGGATGCATGTTTGGGTTTAGGATGTGTGTGTGTGTGTGTGTGTGTGTGTGTGTGTGTGTGTAAGGGAGCTGTTCGAGAGTCCTAACGGCTTCGCTGTTTGGACACAAACAACCAACCATCCGTAGCCTCTCATCCTTGCACACACAGACACATCAGCGCTCTCTCTCTCAGTCACACACACACACACACACACACACACACACACACAGACCCCTTTTCCCACAGTTGTCCCAACACATACACGGTGTCTCTCTAAGCCCCGATCTACTCTGCTACTTGCCTTAGCTGCTGGTGGCAAAGCTGTGATAATCCTTCGGCCAACACAAAGCTCAGGCTGTTACAGACCACAATCTAAAGGAACACACACACACACACACACACACACACACACACACGCGTACACACACAGTTATCAAACACAATCCAAGTAGCAAACAGGCTTGTGCGTGTAAGAGGAGAGGGGGTGGGATCGGAACAGTAACGGATGGCGGGAGCTGGGGGGCCAGGGCCAGCAGCACTGTTTTGCATATGTTATTGCAGCAATGGGGAGAGGTTTGCATATGTTACTGGACCCACAGGGGACTAACTCTGCATGCTTTATCATAGAGAGCAGCTCCCCAACACAACACAGAACTACTAGGCTCATACCAAAACAAACACACCCCAGTGGTGTGCACGCAAGTGTGTGTGTGTAACGTGCCCAAATGTACATATTAGGTTAACAGTGAGGATTAGACTGTAGCAACACTAAATGGCTATAAGGTGAACATCTTAGACACAAAGTAAAACGATGTAACCATTAATCTGCTCACTGTTGTTCAAGCACAGAATGAGAAATAGGACAAAAAGTAACAGCGTACATGTGCAGTAGCCGGGGATGGAGACGAGGAAAAAGGCCACAAAGGAGGAAGAGGAGGAAGAGCAGGAGGTCCTTGAAACAGCCAGATGTGATTTCTGCCCCCTTTGTGTCTGTCAGTTTACAAAGATTTAATCTGAAGCCCAAACTCCACGCCCAGCGAGGACTTATACTTGCACAGGATGCAATTCCCACATGCACGTTCCATCCCTTCCCATCAGTCTGACGGAAATCAGTGCGAGTCCCGACTTTCTCCTCAGAAGGGGAGGGGAGAGAGGTGGGGAAGAAAGCTCCTGGAATGTGATGATAATGTGATGCCAGGCTGAACGGCGGTGGGTCGGCACCTCTGGAGAAAGCCCCTCTTTTGGGGCAGCGACTGGCGGTAATCTGGTCACACCGTGGAAAGCAGAACAGAGGATACAAGCTAATCTATTCAAAGCCAAGTTGTACGCTTTCTATTCTTAGTGCTTGATGCTGAGCTGGAGGCCTCCGTCTGTTATGGCCTCTGTGAGACTGACTTTATGGAAATATACAGTAGTACTCACTTCATCCCCACCAATTAAACACAGACAGCACATATGGACACCAGAGACGGGGATTTAGATGCGCTCCATGCAGATGGACTGAGTCTCTTACGCTCTAGTCAGGATGGTAAACCCAGATTTTACATTTCAGCCAAAGTAACACACATGCAACAAACCAACAACAAAATCGACACCATCCACCTAAGCGGAAAGTCACAATGACCTGGAAAGTCTGCAAGACCTCTGATAACACTGCACCTGTGAATGAGGACGTGTGCACATGAGCACATGTGTGTGTCCATACCCGTGGTTCTGCAGGTCTTCCAATTTTATTACTGCTATCAACTGTTTAGGAACAGTCAAGATTTGTAATATAGCTGCAAGTAAGGATTGTCTTCCCAATCAATTAATCGGGGATTAGAATTTTATATGTGGCATCTCCAATAATCAATTCAGTCTGGCGAACAAACCCAGTTAAGCTTAGTGGACAATTATACGGACCAGAAAAACAAGCGCTCTAAGAGGATGAAAGTATTCGTTCACTTTTTACATCGGCCAGGTATTTTAAACAATAGCAGCTTATTACCATATGTAATTACTAATATAAAGTTCTTCACATCAGTGTAAAAGGATCTGAGACGACAGAAGTTTAGTTTCTCCTACATCTCCCAATCTGTGTGCTATCACTAACAGTTCCCAATGACCACTGACTGCTTAGAAAACTAAAATCAGGCAACAAAAGCCACTTCCTTTCATAAATGCTCCTTCTGTTAATTCTGCCTGTGTCTAAGTTGGTCTGAGAATAAAGCTGAGTTTTCTGACAGGCGGTGAGAACACCGGGCAGTCCGTACTGTATAATGATGAGGCAGCAAAACACAGCTTACAGCACCAAAGTGGATTTAAAGGAGTTTTATTTTAACAGCGCGCCATTTGAACTGAGCACAATATGAATGAAAGAGTCAGACAGACAGAATGACAGGAAGAGAGGAGAACTTAATGTCCGTTATATATAAATACATAGTTTTTATTCTTACATTTCAATGCTTTCATTTTAAATATCACATTTTATTTCTTACTTTTCCACTTAGTCCCACAGAGTCCACTCTTATTATGTTGTTATGTTTTGTTGATCACTTCTAGCATTTTCTAACTTTAACAGAGGACGTGGAAGTGTGTGAAACGTGTGTGTGGACCTCCTGTAACTCTCTCCTCATGCAGGAGGTCACGGTCCATCCACACCAAAACCTCCCACCATATATACAGCTTCTCTCCCTAAGTGAACACTAAAAACCTCCACATCGGACTCATGAACAAACAACTTCTCACTATTGTACTCATGAATACCATTCAGACTGTCGTAGATCCACACCCACCTGCTGCTGGACATTAACATTACTATTTACCACGTTATTGTTGTTTTTACATGTTTTTTATGTCTTATATAGTAGCAGTGTTTTCTATTTTAGACTGTTTTTATTGCTTGCCTTATCTTACTCATTTAATTTCTACTACTAGTCTTTGCTCCATGTTGTAACAAGAAAAATTCCGAGTTTCTGAACCGACAATGGTAATAAAATTGATTCTGATTTAATGGTGATGGACCGACAACCTATTGAAACTTGTGATATAATTATACTGCTACTGTCAGCATATTGAACACCTAAAATAAAAAAATACAAAAAAAAACCCTCAACATATTTATGTATATGAGAGATCAGAGTAAAATCTTCCCCTGATGATGAGGGTTCAGAATGTGGTTCACCATTAGACCACCGGGTGGCGCTTTACCTCTTTAAACAGGATGCAGAATCCCAAAAGAACATCTGAAGAAGCACACACACACCCATACTTATATATATATATATATATATATATATATATATATATGTATATACAGACACACACAGTGTACTGCTGGTAGTCTGAGGAGGACATTTATTTATTTACTTCAGTCCATTACTTCCTTCTGAACCAAACCAAGCTGAGCACAGCCTCCTAGTTTTATGTTGCTCTTCTTTTCCAGTGGAAATAAACTGGCTTGAATAACAGAGACCAACTGGTCTTAGTCAACAGTATATTTTAATCTGAAATATGCAGATTAACTTTACATTCAAACACCAATATCCATTTAGAAAAACAGCCTGTTTTTGTGACAAAACACCATAATCTCTGTTTTCTTTGAAAGCAAATAGCATGCTGGCAAAACAGATATATAGTGATGAATAAATGACTGTTTAACTAAATATTAAAGCTTTAATCAATAGTCCACTGCGCTACAAAAATGATTATCACAACTTGTATTTTTAAATGCTTAAAACTACTTTATTGTTTTACCGTCTGAAAGAAGTACATTTAACACAATATAAGAAGGAATAAACTTCTCAAACTGTTTATCTGAGTCTGTTTCTTTAACTTAATAACCACTTAAGTCTTAATTCTGGTCAACCAAAAACCCCAAAAGGAAAAAAAATGAGCACCCCTGAAATATTTTGTACTAAGTGCTTAAAATTTGACATTGACAACCTGAAATAGTCTTCTGTGTTAACATGATTCTTGTCCACCAATTAAATGGAAATTTAATGGTATTTTCTTTTTATAAAAATAAGAGGATTTAAGGGGACAGGGTGTCCTAACCTTGGGCTAACAAAGGCATGAGTGAACTCTCTGAAGAAAGACAAAGAGTCAAAACTGTATTAAAGAGGTACTGGATGAAAAAGAAAAGGCAGTCAGGTGGGAAGGTGGGGAGTTCAAACAGCTTCATTTCCGAGTCGAACGAAAGGGTCACAGACTGTTTTTCACAGGCCTCGAGACATATATGCACACGTCCCTAAGGACAAGATCAATACACACAGACAGAGAGAGAGAGAGAGCCTGATACCACCATGAGGAGAAAATCCGCTCAATACGTACACATCACCGTGAGCCGAGGTGGCGATCAATAAACACCCATGTACAGGTGTCAGCAGCGCTTTCTAAAGAGTGACCAATCAATGCTCACACGGATACACCTGTCCAAATCGGCTAATGCGACTTCACATTTACTGTTTCTTTCACACAGTTTAATACGCTCATTCCTCCACTTCATCAGCAACACACCGCTCTTCCCCTCTCTCTCTTATTCACACAGCTTAAATACAAAAAAACGACCCATAAACAGAAAAAAGAGACGAAGCTCCGAGTCCCAAAATGAAATTATCATTCTAAGCTAAAATGTCTGAACAAGTGAAAGGAAGTATACCTTCACTTCCTGCAGCAGCCAGAGGGCGGCACTCTGGTGTTAATGCAACACACCGCTGTCCATGCAGGGGGAGGACAAAGTCCATCAGACAGGAATTCATGCTGCGTGTACACATTAATGCACAATCTTTACATGTACTCATGCAGTTTGTATAAGAAGAGTAGGTCACTTATTTTACACTTTGGCCTTTTAGTGAGTGCAGTCCTTCTGTATAATCCATTTCTCCTGTCTTCCTTCTTACCACTCTCTTCCTTTTCTCTGTCCAAAATCCTCACATACGTGACTCTTTTTGTCCCGGGCTGATATCAAACACTCATGTGATACAAAGTGGTCTGCAATGTTCACCAATTACAAGGTGAACATGTTGATAAACCACCTGTGTGTCTGCTCATCGTTTCAGCACAATAAAACTGAAAGTGGCATCACTACCATTTACTTAGTCTTAATGCTGGCAGATTTATTGACTAGAGTTGCAGCTCCACAATCTATTTCTACGCTCCAGTTGTTCGTTAAAAAACATGACATTGCAGTGTATTTACAGCCCAGCATTTCAGAAGTCCAGACCACTGACAGCTGAGGCCATCAGATGTCAAAGGCTGCTTTTTAGGGTCATTCAAGAAGCAAAAATATGTGAAAAATTTAATTTAGTTGAAGAAAATGTACACATTTTATGGATTGGAAGCAAGGGATTCTGGGAAATGAAGGCAAATCTCTACAAAAAAGAAAAAAAAACAGACGGTAGGAGTCTGTAGTCAGCCGGAACCATGCTTACAATAGTTATTATCGTGCATTTTCCTTTATATTTTTATTTACTGACTGCAAAATAGCAAGAAAGTGAGCAGACAGAGTGGCAAGTAGGTGTGTGCTGTATCTCACACTGATAAGGAGCACAAAAAAGAAAGAAGTAAAACCAGTGTGTCTGTGGGTGGGTTTGAGTGGGTGAGGGAAAAAAAAGAGACATCCCAGAAGTAGAACCTTTAACAGAGAGAAAAAAACACCTTCAGAAACAAATAAATAAATAACGCAGCTGTAAAAAGATGATCTCAAATCTGTATGGCACAGAGATGATGAAAACGTTGTGGGTATGTTTTTACTCCATTTGCTGCTTTATATATTTGTAGAAGTGCACATGTTTGTGTGTGTCCATGTGTGTCAGTATCGTACTTTCTCAGTAAATACCCCAGGGCTTTGTGGTCTATACTGTGTGGTTTGGAGGAGTTTGTTAGTTGAGGGCCAGGTGCAGGAAGACAACACATACACTCATGGAAGATAAACGGACCCAGCACACACACACACACCTACACACACACTGAAACGAAGGATAAATGGACCCAGTAGCAGGGAGGTCTGACAGAATGCCTTTTCACACCTGGCTGAGCCCAGCGGAAGGTGACAGAGTCACATCTCCCAAAGCGAACACACACATTCACACACGCGCACACACACCTTCTCACATTGGGGAGTTCAGGGTCATAAGCAGCATCATGAATAAAATGAGGCTGTCTTAAACAGAAGGAGCCCTGTGTATGCATGTGTGTAGGTGTGTTAGTGTGTCAGTGCGTGTTCATGTGTGTGTGGAGCCCCTAACCCCCATGCCAGTTTGGATCTGTAACGACCTTCTGTTCCCAGTGCTTAAATGGCTTAAATACTTCAATTAGACCTGGGTCACAATCCTCCACCCGTTAAAGCACACACAAAAACACACACAAGCAGACACACAAAAGTAGTTTCATCGTGGCGCGAGGCGACCGGAGACTTTCATCAGCATTGTCTCCTCTCGCCTGTGGTTTGAAGTGAAACTGAACCCAACATTCAGCATCCTCCGCCAAAAAAAAAAGCAACAATTAAACTCAACTCTCGTCTTCTTTGCCAGCATCTCCCCAGGAACTTCTCCGTCCCACTCCCTCCTCCTCCTCGCCATCTCTCCCGCCGTGCTGCCCCAGCGCTAACGATGCTGCCTTTTCATTAGACAGCCCCTGCTAATTAATCTCCATAGATGAGAGTGACAGACCTCCCCAACACACATACGCAAAGTGCACGTCGAGATATATGCAAACACACACTCTTCTTCCCTCTTCCTCACTCCCTCGTCCCGCGTGGTGTTGGCAGCCCATTTCATGCTTTATCACGTCTTTTAATTGACAAACAAGCTGCTCTTTTCTCTTAGGCTGAGGTCTATATCACCCCCTCGCTCAGATGCACACGCACACACATTTACACACACAAACAGAGCCGGAAAAACTAGTTATCTTTTTAAATTTTGGATGAAACCACATATAAATAGGCAAATGCCTCCCTGCTGACACGTGACCCTTGTGACTGCTGCATAGATTTTTTCTACTTTGACACATTGTTTTCAAACTTACACACACACATACAGAAGCAGATGTATTGTCACGTGTACATCAAAATAATAATAAAAAAAACAAAGAGGTGGGGGACCAAAAGGCTAATTTTCCCATCACTACTGTAACATCCTTAATCTTCAAATGTGTTTTTTTCCACAACATGCATCAGTCATCAGCTACAGGGCAAGGTCAATACCAGTCACACGGACTTATTGATCTGAAATAGCTTTTTTTTTTCTTCACTATGTTCATGAAAAAAAAACCTTTCTGGTGGTTTTTTAAACACGCTACAGATGGTCTTGTTCTTCAGTAGAACCTCCTCACACTGCTAACACCAGCATATCAGTGACATATGAAGAGACACGTTTTCCAAGTATATGGATAAACATTTGCATTTCCTGTTGCTTTAGGCATGTTTAGGCAGATTTAATGTATCTGCTTTGATCAGTCGTGTTCTGGGACCTGGGTTCAAAAAGCTGCTGGCTCAGTCTGCCTCTCCACCAACACATCCCTATTTTCAGGATATTCCCTTGTGTTTGGGGGATGATGTTGAAGAGCTTTAGATTGGCTGGGGTGCAGTATAGTGATTGTTAGGGTCTTAGTATATGATCCACATACTTTTCACACCCAACAAACCATCCAATCCACTCGGGCCTGATGACTCCTCCTCAAAGTGACCACTCTGATCAGTATAAAGCTGCTCCATGTTTCCATTAGCTTCATCTGCTGTGATCGCTTTCCATTTTGCCATTTCAGTCAACTGTTTTCCGGTGAATCATCAAGCTAAGCATAAAAACCTTAAAGATGAGCCCATTAATTTAGAGGTCAAAAGATTTTTTTTTATAGAACTCTAAGGTGTCTATTATTATTAAGGATTAAATTCATCAGGTCTTGGCTTAAGCAGTAGTGTGTTCACCTTAGTGCTTACGCTGCTAGCCTTGGAATAATACTTACAGTTTGGTGGTTATATGTTTACAAACTAGTGGCTCCAGTTTCACCACCTGATGACACAATTACAATAAGCTGTTATATAGTCTAACATGCATTTTATATTTAACATGCATGTAAAAATATGTTGTTGTTCTTAAGCACAAAAAGTCTTAAGACAAGGTTTGTGAACTTAACACTGAAGAAGTGAGCAAAAGAAACTTCAGCGTACCTCATTTCAAAAGTATTATTGATAAATGTAGCATTATTACACCATCTGGGAACCTGTCTGTCTTTAAGATTGGTATTTTTCCACAGCGCTCTTAATTATGAAGGACTCCCATCTCCATGCAACTTACCCAAACCATAACTACCAGAGATCAAACATGTTAAAGCGGAGCTCATCTGAAGATGTTAACAGTGATTTTATGAGTCACGACAGTGTTCTTACCGTAATGTGGTACTGTCTCCAGATCTCTGGACAAGCCTGAAAAGAGAAACAAATAACAGAATTTAATGGATATATATACAGCTTCTTACACACAGCAGAGTCACGCTGAGGAGGAAAAATCCTCTAGATTGAATGTGTGCACGTGTCTTAAACCAGAGTCAGGAAGGAAATAAGGAAGAGACACATATGTAGAGCTGATTTTAGTTACAGAAGGATAGATGCACTGATGAGCGTTTCTGTGCTGAACAGAGAGAAAGGGAGGAGGCCAAACATCTTTTTTTCACCATGGATGTGTATCACTGCAGAGAGTCCAGTCAGTCAGAAAGGCAGACAGTTGTTTTGTACCGGTGTGGCTAAAGCATTATCTCTGGGGCTTCTCCACGCTGTTCCTTAAGCGTTCCGACATCCTTTACCAACCACCGCCACTTCCCACTGGGAAATTGAAAATGCTGCAGTCGCCGCAGGCAACAAGATTTATCTACTTACATACCTACTGAGTGAGAGGCAGAGTGCGACCGAATTCATATTCAAGTCTGTTGGGTGAAACAGGCCGGGTGCAATTTGCTCCTCCATGCACTAAAGTTTTTTTTCCCCAAGAAATTATCTACAAATTCTCATAGCATCAAAAAGTGGCTAATTTGGCCTGAAGTGTGTGTTCGCATCGTGCAGCTCGTACAGAACAGCAGGTGCTTTTCCCGGCTAAACCGGATCAGTTTGGATTTGAATAAAAGACTAACATGAATTTCGACAGATGCATCTTCCTCCACCTCTCATCCAGCTCTTTTTCTTTTCTTCAACAAAACCCCCACCCACACACATTCCCTCCCATTTGCTCTATCCCTCCAGACCGCCAGGGTAGTGTGTTGTTGTCGAGGGCGACAGGCGAGGCGAGCGACACACTCGCGCTCCATCAACCGTCTGTCTTTAATGAGAGACACAGAGAGGCCCAGGGGACAGGGACCTGACTCTTCTTCTCCCACAAACACACACTAATACATTCAGTATAATTTGCAACTGTAAGGAAAAAAAGTTACGCATTGCAGAAGAAGGGGTAATTACAAGAGTGCACAACTTTGGACTTGTGTTTGTCATTAAAAACTATATGCAGACGAGACAAGAAGAACATGTGAATCTGAATAAGGAGATGAGACAGAAGGGTAAGAGGCAGTGACAAAGAAAAATTGGGTTGTGTGTGTCCTGGTATAGCCTTTCCCCCTGGTGTTCACCTGGTTACTCATCCATTACACAGAGCACAGTACACGACTGACTTGACGGAGAGGGAGGGCATGAAAAAAAAAGAAGAGAGAGGGCTATGGCTTCCTCCACACAGTTTCCCGTCCTTTAGCATCTGCATAAGCGGACCAGGTAATGAACGCTGCACTGGGATAATTGTCATTGATGGTCATTAGATTTACCCTTCAGTGGAGATGCTCACACTTATACATGCGCACACACAGCTGGAATGAATATACAGCATGGCAGAGACATAACTAAGCTGTAATTGCTGAAGTGTATCAATTAATGTGAACAGCAGCGTGTGTTGACCCCTGGTCACTCGTTATTACTGTGAGAGAAAGAGGGGGATTAGGGGAAACAGAGGTAGTAAGATGTACTTGCTAATGTGTTATTGAATGCTCATTCGGAGTTGAAGCATTTGCAGGCTGATTTGTGGCTTTGTGGATGTGCCAGGAGTTGCATCCGTATTAAGTCAGTTTCCTGTGTCTTCTCATTTTACACGGAAGTCAGGCGGAGTGATGTGAAAAAAAGAAAAACCTGTATCTTCATAAAGAATGCTAGTAAATAGTACATATCTATATTTTCAGGTTATGTATAACAGAATAACATTGGTGTCTACTGAAGTATTGACAGCAAGTGGTTGGCTGCTTTTTATCCGGTGTATCCTGTACTGTTTTGTCCTGTCCAGACCAAAGAGCATAGTCAAACATAAGTATATTTAAGTGTATGCCAAGATCTGGACAGATCTAACTGTACATATTTACTCACTCAGGACACACTGACATGCAGTTGTTCAAAACACATTCAGCCACATAAACATATTTATCAGAGGTTTAAAGTTGTAATAATGACATTTAGCACGTGAAAGCTTCATGTTTTGGTACAGAAAGACGGGTAGAGAAAACCAGTGTCCCCATCCCAGAACTTATGAAGAAAGCAGTGAAGGTAACATAAAAACATGGTCAGGGAATCACAGGCATCAGTTTGTTCTGATCAGCCTCAAACAGAGCTGTTTGCTTCTATTCCAGTGCCATAGCAGGAGTTTTCTCTCTTTTATTAGGACATAATCACACAGGATAACTACTCTTCTTCTTACTTGTAATTGCATAATTCCGACACATAATTTTCAGGTGTAAAGAGGCTCCAGGACAAAATTAATGTCACTGCATTTAATGATGTTTTAGGTAAAAGGCCCTTTTCAAGAACACATAATAAAAACATAACATACACACACACACACACACATAAATATAAAGCTCTTTAAAAACAAAGAGGAGGATATACTCACATCAAAGAAGTGTCCCGTCATGCTGCACCGATGGCACTGTTTGTGCCAGTAAGCCCTCTCGCTGCAGGAATTGTACAGGTGCCCGGGCATACCACAGTTGTTGCAATGCTTATTGGGACATTCACTGGACTTGTGTCCATTTGTGCCACACAGAAAGCAAGGCGACAACTTCTGCTGGCACAAAAAGGCACACATCACAGTTAGTTTTACACCTTTTAGTAGAAGCTGAATTTGCTGCTGTGCACTGATGAAAACTGACCTTGGGATTCGGGCAGTTCTTGGAGAGATGTCCAGTCCTGTTGCAGTTTCTACAGTGGATGTTCTTCCCAGCATAGTATCTGTTAGATACCCGCGGCACTGCTAACCTCACACTTTTGTCTTTGTTATAGATCTGAGCCTGAAAACACACAGCAAGTGTATTATAAACATAAAGTCAAAACTATATTTGCCAGAACCTGGAAATGTTTGAGAGAATCAGGAGAAAAGAATAACATTTTCACTTTTAAGCTTGAATGTAAATGTTTTCCAGCTGATTGCACTTCTTTCATATAGACATTGCACTATAGTGCTAAAATAAAGACTCTGCTCACTCACAGTAATCACACAAAGTAGCACCTTTTTGATTTATGTTAGGAATATCATGTGATGGTTCTATAGGCTATGGGACAACCTCTGCCACCATCTGCCTTTATCAGGGTCTGTGAGCAGTTCATGACCTAACTGGGTGCAAAATATTTGTCTTAAAGGAAATTAGAAATGTGTATTTTGGGGGGAAAAAATGATCACACACTTTGTTAACACATCATATTAACATTGGGCACAAACAATATTAACATTGCTTTGGAAAAGTAAATAATATGTACTGTAAATAAAGATAACTCAATAAAGTCACTGACTGCTTTGTCTTTCGTCGAGACCAACCAGCCATGATCATCATCATCTTTTCCTCCTTCTTCTTCATCTTCAGCATCTGGCAGAAAGAAAAACATGCATGTTGATTAATGCATGTTTATTTTTAAGCTATGAGTAAAAAAAAACGAGGAACAAGTAAGTTATTTTAAAACAAATTAAAGAAAAATCAATTAATTAAATATTCTCAAATAGTCAAAATAGAAGTTAGATATTGAAATGAAGGATGTTTTAACACGTGATAACAGAGTTTAAAGGTACAGTATCATTTTCAACGTATGGACTGCTACTAGGAGCTTTAATCTAAGAAAATAACATTATTTTTTATTACTTATATATGTGACAATAATCAATCCTATGAAGAACTCACACCCTGAAAAAAAAGAGCTTTTGTTTTCTTTTAAGACAAGGACACGCACACATAGACAGAGTGAAACTGACACAGTGGCAGCTCAGCACATCTGTATGAGAGTGGCGCTAACAGCACCCTGAGGGAGGCCGCTGTATTCTCCTCAGGCCCACACAACTGTAACCGACATCCAGAAATGTACACACAAACACACGCCCGCAGAAATGCACAGACACGTGTACTCAGCATAAATTATGTGCTGATAGGAATGACACACACTTTCATGCTCTCACAAACACACGGACACACCCACACATCGACCCCTGCGATTAGCTGGTTGACAGTCTTTAGCCTTTGGACAAACATACAGCCTTGAGCCATAATCAAATATTACACTCTCCTTTCCACCTCTCCCTTTTTTTCTTTTACTCTCTATCCAACCCCCTTATCGCTATTCCGCTCAGCCCTCCTTCCTTTGCTTTTGCTTTTCGTTCCTTGTTTCCTAACCCCCCCTCCACCCTCCTCTTCCCCGGGTGAGCGACTGCAGAGGGAGGTTATCACCTCTCTTCCCTGTCAAACAAATTAAAATGGCTGCTGTTTGGACGGGGTTCCTTTCTGCCACGACCTTCACCTCTAAAAACACACACACACAATTACAAATGCTAGCAAACCAGTCGTCACCAAACAGGCAGCTTGTAACTTAAATTTTGAGGTTGATCCACAGTGAGAGAATGAAAAACATGTTTGGATGCCGGATAACCAAAACAACACTATAAAAAGCAGAGCATCCTCCGATATCTGCGAGGGTCCAAAACTTTAAGCGAGCTTATTTAAAGAGAAAATCAACTTGCAACACTTTTCACAAAAGTAGAAATGAGTTAAAACAACATCAGTATCAAATAATCTGTTTTTCCCATTTGGCTTTTGGCTAATCCCTGACCTAAGGGAGACGACACTACCCCTCCGTAGCAGTACCACACACCGAATGGTAGAACTCTGTGATAAGGTGGGGATCCTAAAAGGATGGCTGATGACAAAGACTAATTCAAACAATAACATTGCATGGTCACCAACCAGAAACAAACGCTTTAGAAAGGAACACATCTTAAACACCCTTTTGTAAATCTTAAAAAGATAAAACAGGAAATTCATAATAAATAAGAAACAAATTTGGTCTGTTTGATGCAGATTTGGGCTTCAATTTAAGATTATTGTCATTAATGCATATAATATGTGCATTATTGCACATATGATCACAAAACATATGCAAAAAGTTGGCATTATGTATCTTTTCCTAGAAAAGCAACACATACATGTTCAATTTATTTTAATTTTAGATTCTAATATCTTTCATTAAGGGACTAAAGTAGCAAAGACTAAATTATAACTATGTGGCAATTAAATAAGGTCACTTAAAGCTCCAGACCATTCCTGAATAACAGATAAAATTATTATTAATGGATATTTTTTTTAAAAAAGCACCAGTAGTTGTACTATCTTTACAAAGCATGGACTGGTCCTTGTATCACGTGTAATAATTTAACCACTTTCTGGTGTCCTGAAATATTCCAGGCAAACATAATAAACCTAATAATAATAATGACTAAAGATTCATCTGTTGATAATTTGGTATTTGGGTTATGTCTGGAGCCATACCAGTGATTCAGGACATCCACAACTTGGTTCCACTAACATATATTACCTGTGTGACAGGTATAAGAGAAATCATTCAATTTAGATACACCAAGATGAGGACATAACAAGTCCTACATTAATTTAAAATTATAACAATTTAATTTAATTTACTCACCGATGAGGTAAAATGACCAAATTAGTGCTCCATAATGTTGGAAAAACTGATTTTTGTGGAAAAAAATCAGGAACTTTTGACAGAAAGTGCTTTAAGCCATCTGGTTAACAACATGAACTGATATTACCTACAAAAGGTTTTTGTCTATTTGACTTATTCTGGTTATTTTCTATCACTCATTTTATTGTTCCAGGTCTTGAGTACATGCTTTGATCTATAATGTGCAAAAGTTTCCATAAATGTTTGTTTATTGCCACTGGAAATAAACAAACCTGTGTGTCAGGTACCCTTGAAATTGACGAGAACATCGAGTTAATTTGCCTCCTTACACTGCAAGACATGTGATGTGGCCATTTCGTGTAGACTGTAATGACGATGCTCAAACAATATACATTATGTGGCTCTAGACCAAATGGAAAAAGAAGAACTGAGAAACACTGAAGTGGCACATCCTGGCAGTTTAGTGTGCACCAAGACAGAAAAGTCCAACTGGAACTTGTGCTTCAGGTTTATGGCATCATTTTGGGCAATCGAACCATGTTACAGTTTCAACCCTGGACTCTTGCTCCAGGTTCGATACAGAATGACACAGTGATCTCCACACTCCATACAATGAAACCAAAACTGTAGTCATTTTTAAGGATGCAGGTCGTGATGCAGCCACCACTGCTGCACAATTCTATGCTTCTGTTTCATTAATACAACTAATTGGAAGGATATTAATTGATTTTTAAAATCCATTTGCTTTAACACATGTAGCAGGAACATGGTGTGGGGTAAAAACAAAAGCCCCATTGATATTGAACTTTATCACAATATTACAGCCCTGTGAATCTTAATCAAATGAAATTGTATAGCTTCAAAGATCTCCACCCAAAACACACACAGTGCAGAAAAACTCCCACTAGCCTGGTTTGCCACTTTGCAAGCAATCACTACATCTGGTCTGACACGTCGGTGAGGCATACAAGATGAATGAGCGACGGGCAGATGGTAAAGAAAAAAATATGTAAAGCAGGATGCAAATTGCTGATATCTTAAAGTTTAGATAAGAGTTTACTCCACCAAGCTAAATTAAGCTAAATAGGGAGCTTACAGTGAAAAAGAAATGCAGCATAAGCTAGCATCCAGTCTGCCAGCCCCAACAGGACATTACAGTCCAATATGTGAGAAAATGACATCATAGCTATCTGCTGTGCTGCCGACTATAAACAAACAAACAAATCCAATTGTACTCCAATCTCTGCTTTTATTTTTACCTGAAAACTTAATTAGGTATTTTCTCATTTTCAGATAAGGTATTCCTAAAAGATTTATGTTAAAAAATTTAAGAGCTATTTGTACAAACAACTTAATAAAATAAATTAATAAAATAAAAAATGTAAAATATAGAAATTATACATTTAAATATAAAATTTTTGCAGTGAAATATTGCCAAAGTTATTTATGTCTTTTCTAATATGGTCGTTTTTTATATATTAATAAGAGGTGGCGATTAAAATGAAATGGTACTATTAAAAATCCTGGAAAGTTGCAGACATTCCCGTCTATGCTTTCTGTGTATTCAGTTCCAGCTTTTTTCATATTTACATTATTCTCTTGTTTATTGCTCAAAACACACTTTTCATACTTAATACATTATACATGATAATGCATTAAAGTTTTATTATTATTGGCTTTGTAACGTAAGATACCAAATTATGTAAGGCTGGCTTAGACAAGTAAGAAATGGGTTGCGTTATCCTAAATTTTTTACATAAATTATGTCAATTAAATGTTGCAGTTTAGAAACGGACCCACTGTGAATGTGAAATCACTAAGCCTAGCCCCCATATAACAAATACTCCAGATAATTTTACACTTTCATCAGAGTAACATATCTGTATAGATTTTTCCCTTCTTGCTTACTTTGAATATCTCCTGGTTGCTACAGAGCTACAATAACTCCTTTGCTTAAAATTTGCTCATATTTTAATTTGTTATTATTATCAATAGGAGTTATAATAGGTTAACTCATCATAATCCATTAATATACCTTCATCTAACAAGGTATCTGTACTTCCACTGTGGGACCACTTCTACATACTTTATTTTATTTATGTAAAATATTAAGTTTCCTGCTGCCCAGTTATTTAATTAGTAAAACTTAAATATGAGTGATGCGTTCCTGTCAGTCAGTGTAGGTTCTGTGCATCACAGTTTCTGGGTATTGGTATACATACAGTTATTTGCATGCATATTTTTGTTACTGTCATGCTAAAGTAAGATATTTAAAGTGTAGTTAGTTATGGTAAGTTTTGTATAGACAAGAGAACAGGATGGGGGGCCTCCCATGACTGCTCTGCTGTAAGCAGACTGGGGGCCCCTCTGTGGGACACGTGTATGTGTCTTTGCACGCTTAGCTGGTGTTACACAACAACCAGTACCCAGCCAATGGGCAGCTTGAAAAAAAGGCAAGGGTGAAAGGTGTGTAAGTGCATCTATGTGTGTATGTGAATACGAGTAGGCGTTAGTGACTCAACGAAAGTCATTCCCAAAGCGTCTCCCAGGGGGACTCCCCAAATAAAGAGCAGGAAGCTTTCCCTTAATCTAAGGGCCACCCCCCATCTTACCGAACCAACACACATGGATAAGGGGTGAAGCTCTTTGTCACGGCCGAGGAATCAAACACATGGGTGGGGGTGGAGGGAAAGGAAAGGAGCAAAGGGTGGGTGGGGGTCTGTTTTCTGTACACAGGGTAAAAATATGCTAATCAACCTTGAGCCCCTGTTCTAAACCAAACCATTAGTGCCTCGTTCCATCGCGGCCCAGCAGATCTGAAGGAGTCTGGAGCTCAAAAAGCAGATGGCTGCAGCTTCACCGAGCAGCTGAACCTGCTCACGAGAGGCTTTCACCAAGCTGACTGCAGATTTCAATTTCAGAGGAGAAGCCATCCTTATATCCAACTTAGAGGTCTAAACCTCAAAGATCTGGAACGAAGTCATCCGTATTATGCCCAGTTAGGAATAGAGACACCCCAGTATGCAAAACATCTCCAAAAAGTTTCACCAAAACGTCCCACTAACCGTACGATTTCATGTGGTTCCAGTGAGATCGATTCTGTGGGACAACTCTTTCATTATCTCATCACTCCATTGTCAAGGGTAATGCAACACAACGCTGTGGAAGACAGGGAGATGGAGAAACAGAGGGAGGGACTGATCAGGGAGACAAGGCGACAGATGCTACCTGTCTGTCTCAAAGGTACCCTGATTACTTCAAGATGAGAAGACGAGGGGAGGAGGATGCGCGCCTGTTCATCAGAGCCGGCAGAACCAAACAAAACACAGGAATTGAACATGTGCATGCAGGGTGTGTGTGTGTGTGTGTGTGTGAATCCATTGAATCTGTCCCTTCCACCAGCGAGAGCAGAACGGAAGTGTACGTGTGGTTAATGAACCATGAACACCCAGCTCTCCTGGGGTGACACCCACGCACACACACACACGCACACACACACACAAACGGGAGGAGGTTCAGACAGGATGGTTTAAGTCTGATAAACCAAGGACATGGGTGAAAACGTCAACGACGCGCATCCTTTCGTGAATGCGGCGCTGTCTTCACACTCACCCACAATTTCAACTGGTTTTAATTCATTTTCTAAGAAGTGTGTGTGTTTGTGTGAGCCACCTCGGAGCTTTTCACCTCTCCATCCAAACATCAGGTTTAAACTGACCCGCCTCACACAATCTCTCTTACCAATATCCTGACACTTAAACAGGCAAGCAGAGCCAGCCCGCCCATTGTACAAGCTGTTGGCCTATTAATACACTGACCGGCCTGTGCACGCGCATGCACACACACACACAGAGCAGAAGAAAGAGGGGTCTTTCCTCCCAAATGGAAGCTATGTTTGATACTAAAGCGACAGGGCTGGATTAGCAACACTATACATGACAATAGTGAGGGTGGGTGGGAGTGTGCAGACTCTTCTCTGTGTGTGTGTGTTTGTAACAAAAAAAAGCCTTTGTGACATCACCCTTGCCTTGCAGCCTTAACCTCTGAGATTAAACACACCAAAAGAGTGTAAAACACAAGAGCGAAAGAGAAAAGCAAAATGAAGAACAATGAGGGGATGAGAAAGAGAGCAGGAGATGGAAAACATCACAACGCAGCATGAGTACCAAGCAAGGACATCCAGATTAAAGTGTTTGAGGAAAGACTTGAGGATGACAGTGATGAGGAAGAGGCAGGAAAAAGCAAAGGAGATGAAATGATAAAATGAAGGAGACGGATACCATTTGTCTGTTTGCGTACACGTCTTTGTGCAGATATTTGCAAAGCGGAATGAGACCATGGCTGGACGTATCGATCACAGATCAAACTAGCATGTTCGGCTTCCTTTTCTTTGCCAGTTTCTGTGGATCTCTTGTTTAATAAACCAGAGTATCTGTGGTAATATTTCTAACTGCTGCCATCATCTGAGCATTTGGAGCTGGAGTGAGATGCTGGTGATATCAGTTTTGGAAGATTTAATAAAAGCTGGATTTTTTTGGTGTCTTTTGTTTGACGATGTTGTGAATTTTCAGCCGACACACGACTATCCTTCATGAGTTTGCCTCTTGAGACAAAGTGGATGAGTACCATCAGTTGTCACTGTTGCTTATTTCCTGTATGGTTTAAGCCAATTAGTGATACCATTGGAGTGAACCATGTATGGAGGGTATAAAGTGGTAAGGTATTGCAGGAATCCCTTATTGTGTTTAGGATATAGATTGGGCATGACATATTTTGATTGAAAAACTGTGTAGAGGTTTATTTGAAGTCACAGGAAGCAGAGTGACTTCATAGAAGCTTGGATAGTTGGGGTTTTGAGATAAGGCTTACCTGGCAAATGGTAGAGGCTGAGGGTGGCCATTTTGAGATCCGGGTGGGAGAGACTATTTAAGGCTGGTCTTTTGTATATGCTCGAGGCCAGATTTATGTAGCAGGGTGCATGTCAGGTTAACTCAGCTATAGTTGATTTTACTTATGTTTAGCTGGTAAAAAGTAATTGTTACATTATTTGTTTTCTTTGTGATTTCCATTTGTTTCTTTTCTAACATGCACCAGTGTAAAATAAAAAGTTGTTGGAGGACCTCTGCCTACCGCCTTCATTTAGCCACTCTGGCCACGCAACCTTCCACACCTCTTCTAGAGCCTTTGCTCAGAATGGGGTGTGTGTGTGGGTGTGTGTGTGGGTTGTGTGTGTGTGCGCGCGCTCTACCTGCTGCCTCTCGTGTCGTACTGTTTCATGTTTTTGATGAAGTGGAT
>JBAMHV010000004.1:5934960-5948450 GCA_037177535.1 Pseudomugil gertrudae | reverse complement strand
TGTGTGTGTGTGTGTGTGTGTGTGATAGTGAAAGTATGTGAACAAGTGACACCCTGTAGTTGGGAGAGAGAGTGTAAAAGTGAAAGAGGAGGAAAGGATTCAATTGCTGTAAGCGAGAGGGAGAGACTAAGTGTAGTGAATGTGATTTGATGGTGGTGCTGAGATGGGCTTTAAGCGTACAAATACTATTAGTCACTGTAGTGAAAACCTGTTATCTAGACACACACTCAAAGTCACAACATGGCATTACTCCCCAAAACCCCCTCCAAAACAAAAGAAAGTAAAAAAATAAGACAATAGATTTAAAGCCCAGCATTACAGTCATATTACTTATCATATCATTATTCCTTCTGTTTCTAAAGATTGTGAGATAATCTCTAAAGGAGAACAGAGCAGAGTACTTATTCTAATAGAGAACACAAGCAGAGAGGAAAATGACAAAATATTATAGAGATTTTTCAGTTCATACAAATGTTTTTATTACACATTAGTTCACTGTGTTCACATAAACTGAGTCATTCACTCATAAATACCTTAGCAAAGACTAAACTTGGTTAAGAAGACTTAATTCTTTGAATAATTTAAAACTAATCAGACATTTTGATAAAGTCTTAATCGGTTCAGTTTTCCCTAAAAGCAAACGCCGGTCTCAGGTATTGCATAACTACATACTGTATGAGTGGGATAAAGTCACCGGCAGCACTGTTTCGCACCGTTTCTTCTGCTACACTTTATTAGCACCGACTTATCATTTCAACAAGCTAACCATCTTGGAATCAACCACCTGAGTTATGGAGCACATTTTGATCAAATCTATGTGTATTTCATGCCAAAGCCAAACATTACGTCCTCACTGTGGACACGTTTTGGTAGCAAATGGCAAAGTACTGGATCTTCAAGCAACGAAACATCATCTGAACTAGACAATGAATTCCAATCATGTCCAAGACATTTATTTGTCACGTATTTCTTTAATGGCAGCAGAACCCGATGAACTGCATAATGAAAGATCCTAAAATTGAACTTTTTCGACTATTATCTCAGTAAGTTTACTAAGCGGGCAAGCTGCTTAAAAAAGGTTGAAGCCACTCTGATCTTCAAAAATCCAGTTATTTAGCTGCTTAATCTGCAGATATTTACCTTCAAAGTCACAACAACAGCATATGCTTTCTTTAAGTCACCTCTTTTCTGGATTATTTTTGTAATCTTTCCTACAAAAGTTTTATGAAGTGACTTGTTCTGACTGAAGTCATAAAGCTGAAATGTAAAAACAAGAGGACAGGCTGCATCCCACATCAGCATGAGTTCCCACTAAACATGATTTGTAAAATGATGCATTTGTGCATCATACAGGATTTTGTCCAGAATTATGGTGAAGTTAATACCATAGTAAAGGTTTCCATCTTTGAATGCACAAACAAACTATGTTATTAATATTTCACAGTTGGTTGGGGTTTTTTAAGAGAACCTGGTAATAAAATAAAACATTTTTGGGCAAAAGAAAAACACAGTGTGTCATTTTTCCAGGATGAACATACTCAGGACCTGTTTTAAATAAGTCAGTAATAAAGAATTGGGGCACAGTTCCCGACTACTGAGGCTCGTCCCTTAATTTCCTTGCCTTTATTCCCCTTCTTTTGACAAAGCCCTCCCCCATTCCTCTCATTTTAAGACTCCTTCCACACCACACCCATGACCCCCAATGTGCAGACATGAGGTCAAGCTCCAAAGATCACAGAGAGAAGCCAGACGAGAGACAGAAAAGACAGAGACCTAAAATCCTCCTTTCCTCCCCAAACCAGGCCAAAAACCTCAAGCCTTCCCACCAGCCCCAGACCCCCTCCTTTAGCTCGGTTGTGTGTCGAGGAGGCAGTGAGCACTCTTGCAGAAACATCGGCCCAGGGAAATTCAAATGAGGAAGAAACGGTGAGGGAGACACATAGAGAGGGAGAGCGGGAGCACAATAGTGAGAAAATAGGATAAAAGAATGAGATGGGAGCGCGTTAGGTAGGAGGAGGAGGAGGAGGGAGCAGGAGAGGAGTTGGAGAGGTTGCTGAGGCTGCAGGTTAAGATGATGTGCAGATCTTAAGAGATTTGCAGGAAACATTTTTATTCAGTTTCTGATTACTCCCATCTCCCCTAGCCTCCCCTTCCTCTCCTCCCGCGTTGTTTCTGCGTTTGTTTGCTTTTGGCATTAGCGTTACGACTGTTGGTATCCACGTGTATGTACACAGGCATGCTGATTAGAACTGGAATATTTTATAAACACAAATATTCACACTTGCACAAGGCCACACACTCATATTAATACATAATGCACACAAGCATGCTTAAAGATGTTTCTGACAGTGCTAGGAATGCTAACAGCTTACAAGTTCATCTCAACGTGCCAACACAGATGGAGCACATACACACATGCATTCATAAGGACTGCTCTCAGCGAAGGCCATTGCTGTGGCTGTTTCTCATCATTATGAGGCAGGTAAACTAAATGTTTTGAATGAGTTGGATGATTCTTCTGCGCTTTCCTGTTCGCTTGCACATAACGCTTAGGTAAATGTCTACAGAGGATGCACACAAATGAAGCCACCAAAGCTTTTAAGACTCACCTGTGCTGCTGTCAGGCTCTCCTTCAAGATTGAGTGAGATGGACTGGTCTCCATCATGCGTCCCTCCACCCAGAATCATCCAGTGTTCCAGCCCGTCTGAATCGGACAACTCTGATGATTCAGATGACTCAGACTCTGATGTGGACTCCGACTCTTCTGAACCCGAGTCTGAACTGCTGGAGACCAAATGTACTGCCGCACCGAGACTCCTTTTTCGAGTGTCCTAGAAAACCAAACGATCCTTTATTATGTGAATGAGAATAGCCACCACCTCGTGACAAATGAAATGACTAAGAAAAAGCCCATTTGAGTTAACCGGCTAGGTTCAGTAAACAGGCAGCACTCTGCGAAGGCAACTTGTCATTTACTTGCACAGATTTCTTAGGAACATCTTTAGACAACAGTACAAGAAACTGAACTCCAACCTGATTGACACATGTCCACAAAGCTCCATTAATGAAGATAATTAAACCTAAAAGAGGACAGGGTTCAAACAGTGGCATTCCTATGCTGACTTTGCATGTTCTCCTGTAAATGTGGGTTCTTTTATTAATATATAACACGTATACTAGTCTTACTACCGTACATTAGGCCATACCTCCAGCTAGGAGTGACTGCTCTAAAGAAACCATGTTTCCAAAGTGTTCTGGCAGTTTTGTTTATAAAGTCTGAATATTTGCCTAATGTAGATCATCTTTATAAACATGCTGGCAAATAAAATTAACCTAAATAATGATCATTATTAGCTAATAAAAACCCTCTTGTAATGGGTTTTGGCCAGTTATTTTTTGTAATAGGACAATCCTGAGCCTCCCACTTACCTGTTCTTTCCGGGTGGAGGTCTGCAACAGGTGGGGGCTTTGACCCTTCAAAGCACAGACTCCAACATCATCATCTGCAGTGTCGTTTTCAGAAATGGAGATGACCTCAGGGCTGGAGTCAATAACAATGACTTCCTCAAAATGTGATGATGAAAACTTGTGATTTTTTGGCTCATTTTTCTTCTTCCGTTTCTCTGCTGTGTTTTTCTTAGACGGTTTCTGAAGACTAGCATTAAATGAGGAGGGGGGCTTTTTCTCTTTTAAATCGTTCAGGTCACTGTCTTTATCTGTGGGCTTCTCAAGCACCCCTTGCTGCTGCTGCTTGTCCTCCTCCTCTTCTTCCTCTTCCCGATCTTCCAGCTCCCCGGGATTGGAGGAGTAATGAAGCTGGCTGTAGAGGTGGAACTCCAGCTCACTGCTGACCTCTGACCCATCAGAGTCTGTTTCATCTTCTTGATAGAGATCATCCTCCAACAACTCCTGGTCCTGATTAGCATAGTACATCACCCCAAAGCACATTCAAAACACACACTTACACATGCACACAACTGCAAACACACACACACGTGCAATCAGTGGCATGGGTGGATGAAGATTACTGAAAGGATAAAAACACAGAAAACAAAGACAGTAAACATCTGCTTTACAGTAATGAGAAAAACTATTAATAAGCATTAAGGAACACATTATAAGTAATTATATTATTGCTATTATGCTTTAAGGAAATTCAAAACTTTGTCATGTTATGATGTGAAAATACCCAACACACCATCCTGCAGTGATGCTGTGCTGCAGGCAGCTTTACAGAAAATAATGCAAAACTACCAGAAGGTCTTCATTCAGCTTTTTGTCTACTTTCAAAGGTAGTGTCTCTCCAGAAAATCTAACATGAAGAAGTAAGCTGAATGTTCGCTGCAACATTTTGAGATTAACTGTATCTGCTTTTTCTGCTCTCTGCTGGACACACACACACACACACACAAAGTGGACATAAGAGACTGTGAATGCAAGTCTTTTACCACACAATAAGCTTGAACATGTACAAATGCAATATTAACTCTAGTTTCACATATAGTATGCACAGCTCTCTCATCAGGTTAATATAAACTGTTATGAAAACTCCATTACACCACTGATTCTGGGTCTCTCTCTGCCACTGTTGTGCATATGACTGAAAGAAGCCACAAAATCAATAACATAACAGATCTATGACCGAGTACCAGCATATTCACAGCCATTAATGTCTCATAACATATCCCACATCTGGAAGAGGCCAAACATGCTCTAATCATGGGTTTTAATCATTAAAGCGTGTAGAAAATGTCAGATTGTGAAAATTTATTTTTAATATTCCCTGAGGTTTGACATGTCCAGAGATTTCTGCAGATATATGTCTTCTAAACCTCTAAAAACTAAAAGACAAAAAAGCACTGACAGGCTAGAATTAGGTAAACTACATCTAAAAATGTGATGAAACCTAAAATAAATACATAGACACTATTTTTAAAAAAAACTGAAGGATTAACAACCAAAATTGTGGCGCACTTCCTCTAACCGGTAGGAGCTTTTTGACCAGGTATTATTCTATAAAAACATCTTAATGGACAGGCGGGATACAGGAAAAACCTGCAGGATTGTAGCTCTGTAGTTCAGATCATGAGCCGTTTATGTTGTATGTGTGGCGCATTCAAATCCTGGAGAAAAATCAGATACCCGTCAGATCATCACCTTTTGTATTTAATTCAGAAACTGTGCAGCTGAAAAAATAAACATATAAATAAAATAAACATTTTAGCAATATTTTGCACCTCTTAAGACATTTTAAAATCAAACTCATTAAGAGTTTCTACTCCAATATTAGACACAGAATCTAAAAGTACATTTACAACACCTATGGTGTTTTGGATTTTTCTTGCTCTGCTCACATCAGACTTGTACAATTTTCCACAGTTAATACCCACCTGATCCAATCTAATGAAAGCAATTCAACAAATTAAACTTGTAGGCCGATATTATTACCAAAGAATGATTGCAAGCTTTTCCCCTCCTACATCTACAGAACAGAAATAGACAGACCAATGTCAATTACAAGAGACTTGCTTCTTGTTCTAAAAAACCATAAGGCCTTGTTAAGAAAGCTGAAATAGCATGGTTCAGCTGCACTAAGACTTTAACCTGTGGTCTTTTTCATCACAACTGTACTGATAGGAGACTGTTAGAATCAAAGTTTATAACCTGTCAGGTGCTGATTTCAACCAGCACTAAGACACAATCCACACTGAGCTCTGAATGATTGCATCAGCAGCTGTTAAATCTTCTACTTACTACACTGAGAAATACTGTATTGTTAATTTTCCCAATCCCTGCAGCTCATTTTCTCATAGACACATGCACACACACACAAAACACACACACACACAGAGTGGACGCAGAAGGAGCACCAGCCCATTGCTCTGTCCAGTCCTGCGTGTCTGTGCCATGATGGCTGGAGATGATTGGCTCCCTGGCCGCACACACTGCATAAACGCCACGCTACACGGTCACAAGCCGGCCACCAGGGATTAGAGGGACAGAAAGTAGAGTCTTACCGGCTGGTGAGGGGTGACAGTTGTGTGTTCAAAGTTTAGCATCGTGCAGTGACTGGGAGGCAACAAATGACAGACTGTGTTTTACAGAGGTGGAATTTAATGTGCTGTACCTCAAGCACCAGTACAGTTATGGTCCACCAAAAGAGGAGGCTCCACTTAATCTGCCAAAATAAAGCTCTGCTCATTACTGCCTGGACTCTACTCAATCAACACTGTTAAGACTCCTTTTTTACAAGCTGTGCTGCTTATTTTACAGAAAGATAACAACTCATGAGGCAAAGACGGTTTAGACAACAATCAATTAAGTATTTGTAAGAAGGGAGGGCAACATTATCAAGGCAGTGCTTATTTATTAAATAAAGGCAAAACTATTGCTTTGGATGCATATACCTACACAGAGTTTATTAACTTATTATTTAATTAAAAGTTTAAAATTTATTTATGCTGCAATACTTCCATGTAATGTTCATGATTTTGATGTTAGTACATCAATAACAGTGATTTAGTAACACTGTAACCGACTACCATTAAGACAAAAGTTTGTTTTTATCTTACACAGTGATTTAGTCACAAAGTTTGTGTGGTTACAGCTAGCAGCATGGAGTTACATCACTACTTAAGCATTATTGTTACTCATTTTAGTGTGTTTTCAGATCAACTAGTCATGTAAAAGAAGTAAGTTCATTCACATTACATAATGGAGTCAGAATAAGTTGTCAAACACAGTCAGCTGGCCCCACATAGAGACACGTAAAACTATATACATGTGTTTAATATGTAGACATTCACTCTTAACTGTAGTTAGCCTGGTGTTAGCCCCGGCAAGCTATAAGCTAACAAGCTAGCAGGGTTATTAATTCACGAAACAGTTTTCCACTGAACTAGTACCGTGTGCCTATAAGTCGCCCCAACGCACATGGAACTGAAAATCTGTCTCTCCGCAGCGATTCCAGTTTATTTCCTTACATTATAGAGCCTAGGTAGCATGTGCACCACTTGTCTGCACGTGTTTATAGTCAGCCGGTCGAATGTAAACAATGGAGCAGTTCAAGTCCTTAATAAGTGAAAGAAAACAAACACGTGGAGCTGGCGAACACCTACTGAAAGCGACTGCTGTGTATCATGCATATTAAATGTTACTGAGCTCTGCCTCACCTTTATCAATAAACTGGTGGCTTCACTGTAGCACATCTGCTTCCAGGCAGGAGGAGACTGACATAAAACTTCCGGGTTTATGTGACGTAATCGGTTGGCCAACCGTAACGTTTCACTCCGTTCAGCAGGATAGTGCCGGGAGGTCAGACGCAAAACCAACAAATTTCTTTCTTTTGGTTAGAACATACTTTTTTATTATTATTAATACAAACTTTTTAAAAAAAGATTTCAGTTTGTTTTTGCCTGTTAACTTTGTTTAATTATTTGCTTTTGAAGAAGACATGACTCTTGTTCTCAAGGCTCACCCCAAATAATAAACCCCTGCTTTGTTTGTGACATAACTATGAGAGATTATTATTGACATTTTTTATGTCCTTTTAATATCACAATAAGAAAAGAAACAATGAAAATTTTTTTTATTTCTTTATTTTGGCATTTTTCATTTCCTTGGAACAATAATAATAATGATAATCATTTTTAAATAATGGATAATAATAATGGATATAATAGGATTTAATAATAAACTAACAATAAGTGACCAAATTTGAAAGAGCAATTGGATCACTTCATATTTCATAAGCAAGAGGTAGAGTTGGGTTTACAGGTTTAATTCCACAAATGTTTGATGAGATTAAATCAATGAAAAAATGTAAACAGTATAAAGACTTAAAGAGATGAGAATAACATTTTAATTGTGGAAAACTGGCAGGACACGCAGACACAATGCAACTGGAGAACTTGGTTCCATGTCGCCCCTCATTAGCCCACTTGCTACATCTCTGTTAGAGCACTCTTGTAATTTTGTATAAATAATACTAACAGTTCATAAAAAAGCATGACAGCGATTGAACATTTTAATAACAGCATGAACTGAAACCTTTAGTGGAAATTCTCAGCCCTCTGGGAATACCCTGAAACTACATTATTGGAAACTGATTATAAAATGCCCTTATCGAAGATAAGAGTGAATCAGTCAACTGGGCTGTGAGATGTCATATTTCTTTCAGCAGACAAAAGATTCAGTCGGCTCCTGTACTTTTCTTAACTACACAGACCATTCTCTCTGATAAATGCTTCTTCAATATGCCGGGAATAGCTATAAAATGTCAGAAAGACCTTTTGGGCTTAAGCTATTAGAACGTGTGCCTGGGAATGTACATCTGTATGTAAATGTAATTCAACAGCCTCACTATCACCATCAGTCCTATTTATAAACGGGAGACTTCAGGAAAATTATGAAACCCTGGTTTTCCTGGAGAATGAGTAACATTTACCTCCATCTTTTCCTCTGTTGTATATCATGAGAATAATAGTGAACTCTTTATATCAATTTTAGCCGTCTCCATCATAATAATGGTGAGCAATTGACGTTGTGATAAGGAATCAGAAGGTGAATGGCATCTGATTCCTGAGGTTTCTCCATGCGTGTCACCCCATGAAAGGCCATCATCGTGTTGGTTTGTTTCCTCCCAAAGGTTAGGCTGTACCTTATGTCACAACAGTCTCAGATCTTTTAGTTCATGTATGAATTTTTCATAAACACACACACATGCACCTGCACTCTCACACTTATTAGCCTGCATCTGTTTTGTTTTCGGGGCCCTCCGCATTCTATGTTTCCCATATCCCACCAAGAATTGATGTAGGTTTGGGATGCCTCACTGCCTCAGTGAAATTGTGATGTGCCTGCCTGATTTAGGGTTCCCTGCTTTTGTTGGTATTTATCATTATTATCTCTTTTTTTCTTAAAAATGAAGGAGACTGGATGAAATGGAAGCATCTGGTTCAACGGTTCATCTCCACACCAGTGGTGCCCAGACCAGTGGTGTGTTGAAGACGGATGAAGTGTTTGGAAAGGAGGTTTAAAGTCCCCTGATTTCCAATCATACATTCCAGAGGGGATGGTTCTGCCTGATGAATGATCTTTATTGAGGAGAAGGAGTTAAAAGAAGCATGTTATTGCTCTCATTTGATGGTGTTTGTATGTGCTATCGTGGCTTCTTTTTCCATTTGGTACCAAATGCTGCAACAAACAAGCTCCCCAAAGAGTTTTATCAAAACAAGGTTCCAGTCAGACACTCAGTGTATTGACAATATTCTGCATCTGATGGTCAAATGTGTGAAGGATCACTTAGAAATTTGCACCTAAGCTTCTGTCGTTCCAGATCTGTCTGTTTGACTTAAGTCAAAATGTTATATGTCGTATTTTTGCACCAACAAATTCTGTGTTACTGGTAAAATTTTACATGCAGAGTTCTTAAGAACATAATGAGAAATATGCTTAAAAAAGTCATGTCATTGGGCAGCTGTAGCTCAGGTGGAAGAGCAGTTGTCTTTCAACTGGAAGGTTGGGAGTTCAATTCCAGGCTTTTCCTGACTACATGCTTGGGCAAGACACTGAACCCCAACTAGCCCCCTGATGTGCCTATCGGGGGGTGTGTGTGTGAATGGGTGAATGTGACTATGTCGTGTAAAGCGCTTTGAGCGGTCAATAAGACCATTTACCATATGAGTCTATTTACCATTAAAGCATGTCCATAAGGACATTAGTTCCAGGTTGAATTAATTTTCAGAGAAGCTTTTAAACAGAGATTAATAGTATTAACATTGTTCTTTTTTGTGTTTGCAAATAGGAAAACAACTCAAAACACTGCTGTAATTTGCTGGCTTGACAATTAGTAATAGTTGAGCTCTGTCTGCTTAGAAACCCAGTTGTCCTCAGCTGAGACGACACATTATTTCCTAATTGGTCCATTTTTGCTTCAGCTGTACTTCCAGCATGCATATAAACACAACTATCAAACCACCCTGAGTTGAGAGGAATCCCCTCTGGAAAAAAAAAAGACTCCTCCTGGATCACTGCTCCTGGACAAAAATGGCCGCCATGCATCACTCAAAAATGGGGCCCTGTTCTGCTGTCTCTGATGTTGGTATTTCGCTGCAGCACACATGCTCTGTGGAATCACTTCAGCGGAGGCCGGATGTTTTTCAGACACATTAATATACTCTACGTGTTAAATTTTCATTAGTTCAAACAGATAAGACAGCATGGAATAGCTTTGCAGGATAAGAAACCGATGGCGTATTAGAGAGATTCAGTCGATTCTGGAGTTAATATGCCAAGCAGAGCGTGTTTTAATCAGTAGCAGAGCTTATAAACAAGCAGGAAAGTAATAATACACATCCAGGAGAAACAAGAACAAGAACTCTGACTGAAATTTCTTTGTTTATATGATTTATAATATAATCTATTTTGACACTTTTTATCCATTTTCACTTATTCTGAACAAAAGTATTCATATCTTGTGTGTTTTTTTTATCTTTTTATGAATAAAACAATGAAATATTGAATGTGATTTCCTGAATCTTCCGTTAAAGTGAGAAGTTAAACCCTGTAATATGGAATAAAAATACATTATTTCCCTCAAATTGATTTGGAACACAACTCTGTACATCTACAGCAGGAAATCACTGGAAAAGCATTCAATGTGTTTAAAATATTAATAATATTACTACAATATTCATTGTTACATACCCCACACTGTCTCAAATGGATATAACTTGAAATGCTGTCAATTCTTTTCCACATAAATGGCTTTTTTACACTTGTGGGGGTTCCATTATGTCCCATTAAAAACCACATAAGCCAGAAAAGTTGTGAACCAGTTTTTACAGGCCACCAGCTTGTCCAAGTAAAATCCAGTTGAGACCATCTTGGGTAGATTTCAACCTGGTTCTGAAAAACTGTTTGAGGTCATTGAGGGTCACACCTTCTCATGCATTTCTGATCCAGGTGACGTGCACACACACTTTTTGAGAGAACATCTTTTCAGACCAGACCAAGCAGTGTTATGTCTATCGAGATGAGATTAGTGATCAGAAGCTGCTCTACACACACACAGTTACACAAATACAACTTAACACCACTTGATGCCACAACAACTCTTTTTTTATTTAAATAAAACCACATTGGAAAAACTCTTGTCTGTTCTTGTCCAATTGTCAAGCTGAAATGTTTACCTTTACATAAAAACGGCCCGTTGTCATGTTGTGTCACATAATGGACAAATAATGTGTCCTATTTGTCAATCCACCCTGAAACCTTTAAGCTATTCCTCCATAGGTGCAACCACAGCCAGGCACCGTGGCTGCAAAAAGAAAACCTTGTGTTGCAAACTGTGAAGTGCCACTCTGAATTCAATCCTGGGGATAGAAAATAAACCCAGTTCTGAGTCTCTGAAGGAAAGCAAAGGCAATAATATCTATGTTTTAACAGAAGCCTCTGTCCTGTAAAGAAATTAAATAAAAAACAGTATTAGACTTATAATAACACGAAAGATTATTTCATAATATATTAAAGCTTGAGTTGAACCTGTTATGGAAGAGATTAAGGACATAATATTTAATTAACTTATTTTAAAAGTTAAAAACACAAACCATGCTATATTCTAAAAATATAAAACAGAGAGGATAGCAAAACATCAATAAAATAATGATACATGATCAGAATTACTTCCTGACAAGCTGTATTATTGTTATTTATCCAGAATACTTTAGAGCGTGTTCTCCTTTGTGTACTTGTGCTGATACTGTTGGAAAAGGTTGTATCTCTATATAATTTCTGCACATTTAACTTACTGTTTTTCTCTTTAATTGTTATTATAGAGGCAGTTACTGAAGTAGCTATTTCTACCCCTCTAATGGATCTAATAACAGAATAAGATGATTAAAACTTAACACTAAGCAGGATATAATATATATATATAACTCTATGATCTGTTAGGGTGGTAAATAAAAAAGCACATTCTGCAAATTAATACTTTGAATTTTCTGTTGATGAGAAATGTTTTAATGTTAAAATGAGGGCTGAACTTTTACTTCCCGTCTGTAAAAAACTTCCCATTAAATTAGTTTATTCTCTTTTCTGTTAAACTTGTGTCATGTGCTTTATATAAAACAGAAACGGTCTGAAGTCTCAGAGACGCAGGGAGCATCTCATCCTGTGTTTACGTGTTTACTTATTGTTCTAATCGTGCCTTTGATTCCTGTGTCTCGCGCGTTAATGCGATTCTTTCCGGTTCCGCTCGGTCAGAGAGCGGGTCACCGATCCAACTACCCCTCCCCCCCCCCTCCCCCCCAATCCCTCATAATAATTACATTAATTAGCGTGGGGATGAAAAACAAACAAGTGGTGATTAATATCTGCACTATAGCAAATCCTTTGAAGAGAGACCCTGCAGGCAAACCAAATGTGAAGAGACATGATGAGAGAGAGAGAGAGGCTGCACAGGAAAGTAAAACAAAAACAAAGTATAAGTTTCTTAATCAAACACACAATATTATATTGTTTACAACATGATTCCTGATATGAGCCAAATGAATATTTTGGTTAATAAAGGCCACTAAATACATTTAAACTTTATTTCACTTAAATTTTATTTGAGTTTTTTCTCTCGTTTCAATAATAATCTATATTATTATTATTATTATTATATCACTTTTAAGGCTTCTTTTTTTAAATCTCATTTTAAAGAACAGCTTATAAAACAGGCCTTATATTATAATCTTCAGAAACTGGATAAATTAAAGAAATATATTAAATGTATCAAACTGTTGTTTAATCCTCGCTGTAAAATAACCAAAAGTAAAATTACCAGGGGAAAAATAAACTTGTTTTTATTTTCAGGAATTCCTGTTCTGGGAGCTTATAGAAACATTCAAGACTATAAAAGACTGAAAATTTAAGCTTTTCTGAGTTAAAAAAAATAACGTACGTCTGTCATTAGGCCTTAATAAAGGTTAATGTGGTGTCAGATGTCAGGCTGTATAGAAAAACGTTCAGTAAAAGACTCAGTTCATGACGTTTGGGCTATAATATGTGGAAATACCAACATTTAAACATTTTTTATTAAAAAATTAAGTTCCTTTAGCCAATCCCGGGCCAGCTTTCATTTTTGACTCTGTAATTGATTTCTGCCCTGGAGGTCAGAGATGATCCTGCTTTTATTTTCATTGTTTTTCTTTCCTTTTCCCCCCGCGTCATCACTCAGAAACACAGATGTTTATGTTTAGATGTTGTGGGCGCGAGCCGGAGGTCAGGGTCGTAGTGTAGCAGCGCGAGGCGACAAGCAAAGCAAAATGGGTCGCTGTCTCGCGCTTTGTTTCGCACTCAATTGTCTCGGGGCTGAGCGTGAACCCTGAGACCTGCAGCTGTCTGGAGGACAGAAACGGAGGCCCGGAAGGAGAGGAGAGGAGAGGAGAGGAGAGGAGAGGAGAGGAGAGGAGAAGAGAGGAGAGGAGAGGAGAGGAGAGGAGAG
>JBAMHV010000004.1:5876925-5905750 GCA_037177535.1 Pseudomugil gertrudae | reverse complement strand
TATTGGTCTGTCACAAGATACCTGGACCATATACTCGCACCACTCCCAGTGTGTGGGAGAGTGTGTGTGTATATATATATATATATATATATATATATATATATATATATATATATAGACTTGTTTAAGCAGAGAAAATAAGCAGTGCTTCATAAAGTTAGCAGTGCAAAGCTCTTAGAGGTAACGCTACAAGTAGCTGACTGAAAGTTAGCCAAAGCTAAAAGGGTCCAAAGTAAAATAAATAAATAAATAACATAGACACAAGTAAAAATACAGACAACTACACTGTACTGTCTTCATAATTTCAACAGTTTCAATCCATCACAAAGGACCAAGAGCAGCACCAAGGAACGTTTGTCATCTTGTTTTTAAAGTAATGACATATCTACATTTGTGAAGAATGTACAAAAGATTTGGGCCAAAGTTATTCTACTCTCCTTGGCCCTTCATCTCTCTCCTACAACAATAAAGCGCTCGTTTTCTTCGGAATATAAAGGAATAGTCATGGTTTTGGTTTTGTGTTACTTTTTCAAATTCCAAAGCTACAACACCACAATAAGAAACTGACAATGCTTTACACGTACATGAGTTAATTAGTACCAGCTGCAAGACTAATGGTAAACCATGCTTTGATTTTTAATGTTGTTTTTAGTTAAACAAACAACCAAAACTATCGTTTCCCTCCTTCATTTCTTCTCCTGTTTTTTTTCTCATCACATAACTCAGACCGCTGCCTGGTCCAAATAAATCTGTATTTTCAGTCCAAATTGGAAAAAAGAGGTACCCTCCACCTACCTTCTCCACCTGTCCGTCAAATCACTGCCCTGGACACACATCCACCCACATACGCACCAAACTCACAGTGACCCCTCAGGACTAAAATAGGCTCTCAGGAGCAGTTTGGACCGATGAATTGGCTCTATAGCAGGGGATTTTCACCCTCATCCCCTTTTTCTCTTTATCTTTCTTCTCATTCTCTCTTTTCTAATCATTTGTGGGCCACGACTCTTCAGAGTTCTTATAATTGTCTCGTTCAGTCCCTCGGCCTCGCAATAACTTCAGGATACGAGAGCTCACAGTCTAATACTGATACCGAAGCAATATATATTTGTGTGTGTGTGTGTGTGTGTATGGGTGACACCACAAGCGAGCTGAGAATTGTGTTTATATGTGAGGAGAGAGTGTACTTTTGAGAGATCAAGAAGGAGAGACAGCGTATGCTTGGTAATGGATTGTATTTGTATACCATTTTCTCCACAATCTATGAAGTCACTCAATACTAAATCAGCCGGAGTTCATTCAAGTCCGCAGACTTCTCTCTGCAAATCTGCCTTAGAGATTCACATTATCTATTCTTACTGTCATTTCTCCTGTTCATTCCTCTATCGTTCTCCATTTCATGCTCCCCTCCAGCCCATAACCAGACTCACTCATCCTTTATCTCCCCGCTCTTTGCATCCTCGCATGTCTCATCCCTCCATTAAATATTCTCTTGTTACGACCTTTCTGACATCAGTTCTTCTTCCGGTCCTTTTCATGCAGCTTTACAGGAGTCGCCACTGGCAAATGGGCACGGCCACAGTGGGCGGGACTTCCTCAGGAAGCAGATGAGAGGAGAGCTGTTCTCGCCACAGCAGATCGAGGTATTGGACCGCCTCTTTGACAGACAGCCATCCTATCCAATCCAATCCGGCACTGAGCTCTATGTGAGCACTGACTCTGGCAAGGTAAGGGTGAGGCATTGTGCAGGCTCTGGGCTAAGGTTAAGTTTGTGGAAAAATCAATCAAAGCTTGGCATGATTGTAGCGCTCTTTGTTAAGGAAAATGTCTGGTGCAGGTGAGAACTGTCCATTAAAAACTGATGGAAACAGCGACCTACTTTTTTGTGCCGGGTTCAGCTATTTCCATAATACAGCTTTGTGTTTTAGATGCATGCTTGCAACCCAATTATTGCTGCTTTGATGAGTGCTGTTAAATATAAATTTGGCAATATTCTCTATTAAAAATGTTGTTAACAAAGTCCATAAAAGCACTAAAAGCTACAATTAAATGATACATGTTTTATATTACACAATGTCGTGTGAAGTACCCGCAACACTCATTACTTTTCAAACTCAGCCTGATTAAGCCTTTCAAGTGTGGTGTCATAAACTATATTTAGTTATTTTCTACAAAAGGAAACTTTATATAATGCTAAAATTTACACCATGTTACTTTAACTTTACACGGTTATTTAACTTAACTTTAAAGAATGATCATCTCTCTTTGCATCACTACACGCACAACAGAATTACCTGCAAATGTATTTACAAAATATTAATTAGAAAACATTAAAAATGTATTTAAAGCCTGAAAGAATACTTACCATCCTCTGAAATGTAATGTCGAGCCCAAAAAGTTTAATAGAACTCATTACTGACTCAGCTCTTCATCGTATGATACACCTGTGCATGTGACGAAGCCGAGCCACATGGATATGTGTCTAGTTAGAAAAAAGCAACTAGATAGATTAACCAAATATAAATTATTTAGGTCACTTTATTAAATATCCACAGTTTATGTAAAGTCGGAAATGTTGAGTTTTATATGATGAAAATGGCCTTTATGTTGCACTCTTGTGATAAGCTATTAACTTAGCAAAGGATTCTTAACAGAATTCCTCTTCTTCAATCCATCAAGCTACATGAGACTAATTTTATCATTTTTGTCTACAAAAAGAAAATGTAATATTTGAGCTCCAATATTCACAGCAAAAGTGACTGAACATGTCCACAGTTCAGCTCCATTATACACTGCAAGATGCATTATTTGCTTTGGTTGGTTTAACGGTTACCGGTTAAGTTACAAGTAAACCACATTTGTTCAAACTAAGTGCTACACTCACAAAGAAAATGATGAGATACTAAAAAACCTATTAAATGTAGCTGTTAATGTGCTTTTATAGATTACAACCAAAACTACAGAATGATATGTAATGTATTAGGCTACGGTAAGGGCTAGATAAGCCAACATTTATATAAAAAAACAGATAAAAAGTATCAAAGGATCACTTAGATATTTGGAGGTAGGGTAGGAAATCCTGCAAATAGGCGACATTTTGAAAATATACAATTTAAAAGTCCAAACCGCTTTGTTCAGATTCTCCCTAAAACTACGTCTCCAAACCACAGAAATCCTGACTATTAGAACCATTGCAAATAAACTTATCACCATCTAATCTTTTATAGCCCTGTTCGAACCACAGGTGAGTACATTTTCATGTTAGTATTAGAGTATTTAATTAACTGGCTGCAGTCGGAGTGTGAAGGAGACTTTTATTAGTAAAAATGTTTCTGAAAAACATATCCTACCCTACCTTGAAGTTCGTATGCTGTAGTTTTGAAGGATGCTGAGTAGGATCAGTAGGCTTGAAATTCATTAGAGACAGCTGAGAGCAGATTTAAAATTGTACCAGACAACTAATTTTCCATATCTGCAAGCTAACATTAATGCCTTGTGTTGTACCTTTGCTTTTAGCTAAAAGCCTGCCTGCTATGCCTTGCCATGCCATGTCAATTTCAAAGAAATTTCTCATGTTGCATCACAAAATCACAACGCAGCATTTATCCTGAGTACCTTCTTTTCATATCGCTCACCTGAAAAGTGAAACTCAAGGTTTGTTTTTCAGCCTGACTCAGGCTCTGAAAGGCTGTGATGAGCCCTGGTGAGGCTCTTTTATTGATCTTCCAATAATCTACACACTCTGCAGGGGTTAATGAGCGCATTGACCTGGCTCTTTTGATGACCTCACTTCCTGCTGCTTGGTGATGGAGCTGTTGGCATGCTCATGCACATGGGAATGAGCTGCATATGTGTGTGCATGCCAGAGACAAAGATGAGAAAAGAAAGAGCTTCTTAATGTTGCATCTAAATTGACCTCCCGCCCTTTCCTAGCACCAAATTAATGTAAATCTGAGTGAAATAGACAGGTATAAGTAATACTCTGAATAACAAAATGAGAGCAAGCTATCATTTGTATTCCGCATACCTTTTCTCAGATGTTTTTTAATCTGCAGTCCTCCACTCGGTATTAAAAAAAATATTTTGCCAATGTTTCAAAATGACACTTTTGTTCCACACTTCTGTTCTCAAATAGATATCCCTTTTTAGGTTTTTTTTTTAGTCAGTGTCAAGGACAAGAGGACAGACTCTCTCCAGAGGAGTATCAGTATGGAAGCACAAATAGGGTGCAGCCTCAGACCTCCGGGGCAGAATTTGCCGTCTTACCCCATTCGCTTCTATGTGACCAACATGAAGAGTGTAGTGGCATAGGGTGAGAGGTCGACAGTGACTGGCTGTAGCTCTATAGACTGACATTTAAGACTATAACACCCATGATTCACAGGTCAGCGTTCTCTCTGAGCCCGGTCAAGCTGATGAGGTTGGGGTCTGTGGTAGTGGGTTTTAAAATCCAGGTCGCCCTCAGGGTCAAACTGGCTTTAGGAACTGCATTACAAAGTAAATGCAAGTGCACACACACGCACACACACACAAATTTAAATCACTCTGTGTATTCACCTCTGCCAAGCCCCCTTTTTCCCAGAGGAAATGATTGCCAGTCATACCCTTAACACTAACACTGACGGCTACAGATCAGCCGAGTCTGTATGTAGGCTAAGGTGTGTGTATAAATGTGTGTATGTGTGTGAGAGTCAGTACTGACAGGGTTATGGTCAAGGAGAGGCCCTGCTGGGTTCTGACAGACAGCCTTAAAACATGGCTGATAGACTTGGCCATGGAGATGATGTCATGTTGTGGGGTTTGGTTAGTGTATTTGTAAAAGAAATTTAAAGAAGCAGAGAAAGAAAATGGCAAGAGGCTCAAACTCAGGTGTTAAAATGAATACTGATACTGAATGATATTAGTGTCTTTGCCTTATTTCTTCTTCTTCTATTGCAGTTGAACTTGCATAAAGTAAAACTGCTAACAAGCAAATCTTATTCAGTCTGTCACTGTTAGTTACTCTTCTATCCTGTTTGTCTCAAACCTTTGCTTCATTTTTTCCCTAATAAGCCACCCTTTTATCTCATCTCCCTCTTCGTCCCCCCCACTTCTCTCTCTCTCTTCCCGCACTCTATTAAGCCCCACTATTAATTTATGTGTGCGTGCTCGTATGTGTGTCTGCAAGTGTGCCTGTCAGAGAGAGTTCATTTGAATTTCCCTTCAATCACTTCCTATTACCCAGCTGATAAATCAGGAGGGCTGGTGGCACCCCCACCCATTCAAGCTACCCCATGTCCAAGTGTGCATCCCCAGCACCAACCAGACTAGTTACACTAGAACAAAGTAAAATAAAAAGAGAGGAATTGATATTACATTTTCTATGTTCTCTACTGGATCTGAGCTGAAAAAGAAACAGTGAAACTGGAGGTTTAAAGGATGGAACTGCTCAAAAGATGTCTCTAAATGCTAAACACCAGTCACTTCTGATAAACTGGTGTTTTCTTATGTTAAACAAATCTCATTAAAAGACCACAACAAGATGCTTTATAATGTTACTCGTTTTTACTTTAGAAGCCCAAAAGCTTTAAATCTAAAATATGCACTGAAACAGTGATAGCATTCATAACATCCTATTAAAATGTCTTGTATCCACATTTTAACCTATGAACTTTTCATGAGCTTGATGAGGAGCATAGTCAGGATGTTTTTATTCATGATACCTTGTGTGGTGCTGTTTTCTGAGTGATTGAGAACAAGTCTATGAGATTGATGATAAATTAGACGCTTGAATGTCGTTTTAATTGGCCGATTCCTGAACCTCAACTTGAAAATATGAACTTTTGTCAACTTTTCAACCTCATGCAACAAAAGTTCTATAAAAATAGTGAAACAATGCCTAATGTCATTCCATTCAGGGTAAAAGTCACTAAAGTGCTTCTGTTTCAAAGCAAGTTTAGCGTTCATATGTTTATGTTGGTGTTTTTATCAAAGGTTAAAAATTATTAAAAGGATATTAATAAAGTTGTTATGTTGGCTGAATTTCTCATTTAGATTATGGTATCTTTTCACTGCCTCTCTAAGAGTTCTGGTCTGTGTGGCTTCTCCGTCTGAAAATGAATATCATCTTCACTGCAGCCACGCTTAGTTTGAGTGCAGATAAAATCCTTCCTTGACAATCCCCGTCTCCGTTTGTGGCCCACTGAGGGAATTGTGTTTGTTTATAGTCAAGCCTTTTTCCATCAGGAGTACAGAAGACAATGTGGCGAGAGAGACAGAGAGGCAGATGGAGAAATCTGGAGCTATTTGGAGAATGGAGAAAAGGGAAATACTATTATGCAAATGGTGCAAGCCAGCAGGGCCCGTCTGAGTGCGCCTGTGTGTGTGTTTCTGAGGGACGATTAGGGCTCATCTGTTATTGATGTGAGATTTGGACTGAGCCATTCCCCCTACCTCACCTGAGTCAGCGGACTAACCTGCTGTGTGAGAAGAAGGTGGTGTGAGACTGAGTGAGGAGTAAAATAGCAGAGCTGCCGTTGTTGCCATTAAACTGCAGGTGGGCCATGCGTGTCCATTATTAGCACTAAGCTTGCTGGTTTTGTAAGTTTGCCACACACAAACAAGACTGGTGTGATAATTAGGCAATGAGAAGCTTCCATATTTTTACACAGTGGTAATGATATCGCATAATTTCAGCGCTGGCTTTAGCAGAAGGCTGCACTATCCAAGTGTCATAGTTAACTAAGAAATTGCACTTGCATTCAGACTGACAACAGCTGTGCGTAGAATACAGCTGTTTTTGCTGTCATGGTCTCCACAGTAATCTTGTCATTTCTCTACATTTCTGAGCCAAAACAATGTTGCATGTCTCCCATCTTATCACACAGCTATAATGTGGGAATAGAGTTTTGTTAAGCTATATTTTATGCTAAACTATAGTCATTTCCTCCCTAAATCCAAGTGGCTACGGGGTCCAAACCAAGGAAAACATATAAAGACAATAATCTAAAGCAGCACTTATAAGAGATTGGAAACATGGCGTTGAAGGTTAAACTAACTCATGCATGTTTGTGCATACTGATGGGAGTGTTTGTTGACTTATGTTGAGATCATATTCATCCACAACAGGGACAATTTAGCAAACAGTGATGTTCCCAATTGCAGTTTGACATTAGTGAGTCTGAAGATTTACCAAACCTCTTGGTTACAAAAGAACAGTAAAACGTTTAATGTTCACATTCCTGCTACACACAAATGATGTCAAATGAATAAAAATATAAAAGAACACAGCAAATAATTTTAATGTTGTACAGTCAAGACATCAGGTCCAGTCCCCCCATTATCTTCTAACACTCCATACTGCACTGTAGTACAACTCATCACCACTAATATTACCAACCCCCCAGTCCAAACCGCCACCCCTGCCAGGCAGCTGCGTCCCTCCCCTTTGATGAGGGCTGATGGTGCCGTATGAGCGGTGGAATTGACAACATTTACGGGTGCGAATGAGAATGATCCATCTTCCTTAGCGTGCCTGTCACCCCACTGGCCAAACTTCATCATGGCCAATTACCACGGCAGACCCCTTCTTCTCTGCTGGTACCGCTGCCCGGCCCCCATCTACACATGAATACATGAACACATTAGATACCATTATAATAAGACAGAGTGTGGCCAAGACAGGAGGGTGTGCGGGGATAGCGTGTTTGATTGGAATAAAAAAAAAGCTGCTGGTTTGATGGTTATACATGAAAGAGAAAAGGGGCTTAAAATGTGTCTAAAGTCTAAAGAGGGGAAGAAAGAGAGACGTGTGTGTAGTGTACAGGGTAAGCTCTTATTTGGCAGGTCACAGTCCAGTGGTTGTATTGTGTGTTGACGAGCCCAGGGGTGTTTAAGAGGTCAGTGAGCACAAACAAACGCCTACACTTACACCTTCACACACACAGATGCAGACGTATTAAAAGGGTCAGTGCAAAACTCTCACCTCATCACCTAAAGGAAATTCTGACCGGTGCCATTAGTGTACATCTCACCCCCCCTCTCTCTCTTTCTCTCACACACACTTTGGAAGCAACAGCACATGGGAAAAGAGGAATGAAAGCTTTTTAGTACAAAAAAGAAGTTATTTCACCAGTTTTAACCTGTTTTTGCTCCAGCGTCTGGTTGTAAATACAGTGTGTAGAGTAAAATATACTTAAACTATAATATGCTCAATCAGTTATCATCACAGATAGAATATGAATTACTTTAGTCTAAATTTTATGAATGGAAATCATTTTAATATAAGAATTAGACTGCCAGAAGATGCTTTATTGTCTGTTTTGTTACCAACATTTACAAAGACAAGTCAAAATACCAGAGAGGAAACTACAAAAAAGAGGAGGAATAGTTAGGTAATGAACAGATAAGAAGGTAAAATCACAGTTATAATCAACCTAATTCACATCATAGCCCAAGTCCTGACCTGGATGAGGAAACACACACTTAGCAGACCAGTCATTGGTCTATCATATTAGTAGCAGCCTTGAGGAATCTGATGGCTGCTGGTTAATCCATATATGTACTAGGTCATCAATGTCAGCATCATCACTCTCAATCACCACACACACTCACACATCCTCACTCATAATCTCTCACACAAACACAGATCTGGCAGCGAGATGAGGATGAATGGGACGTGGTTTTAGGCCGAGGTCAACCGCAGGTGAGGGGACAGTGTTTATTAACCTCCTGTCTGTATGAGTTGTTGTTAGCTACCCTAAAATTCAGCCTGCAGAGCCATAAATGATTTGAATATCACACTCCATTGGATGATTTCATTTCAGCATAAAAATACTGTTGCATGTTCACTGTTTTTCAGACTTTCTCTTATTCTCAGCTTTGACCCAAAAGAGAAGCAATTTTAACAAGCAACAGTGAGTTTTTCACTAATAAAGGACAATATGGATTATATTAAGAACACTCCATCTTTTTTTAACATGGTTAAACATCAGCTAAGGCCATTGGGAGTGTGTATGTGCACTCAGATGATCACCGTGCTTATTGTTGTCGATATCTGGGGAGACAAGAGGCTTTGTGTTGGCTTGGTCTATGTAATGCCATTGTGTATGCGTGTAAATATATATGTCTGTGTGTATGTGCTGTGTACATCCTGAATGTGAGGATGAGAGGGATGAAGAGAAAGCACAAGCTGATCCTGTGGTTATAGACTGTTGGACTTGGTTGTACAGTAAATCCCTGTCTTTGTAAACAGATCAATAAACTCTCAGCTGTAGGTGTGTTTCTCGATGTCATTGTGTGCGTGCTCACATAGGAAAGCTTCTCTGCTCGCCACTGTGAGGAAAATGTAGCTCACTAGGAATATGCCGGGCTCTAAGGAACAGATTGATCACAGCTGTATGCACCACAAGCACTGCTGTACCTTTGACATCCAACAGAGAGGGTCCCCATTTAGATGTGTTGTTTGATAAATATGTACTTTCCTGCTTTTTGCTTCTTTCCAGACGTCAGATTACTCGGCCATGGCCTCGTTAGCAGGCGGACTGGATGAGATGAAGAACAGTTTGGCCAATCCAGGCACAGGGGCGGAGTTAGGAGCCAGCGTGTCCGGTCCACAGTCCTACTCTCTAGTTCCAGGTAAGAAAAAAAGGCTTCATGACAGAAGCTGTGCTGCTGTGTTAAATGTTCTAATCAGTTTTAAATGAGCTCAAGAAATCTTTATATCAAACTGTATATAAACATTTTCTTTGCCAGAAATACACTAATCTATTTTGTACATTAGAATTGTGCATTTTAAACACATTTTTTAATTGTAGGAGTAAAGTCAGCTGCTTTTTTTTTAACTCCTATGCAGCATCTGATCAACGCTAAGAGATGAGAAAGAGTACAAGGCTGTACTTTTATGTTTGTCATTTCCAGAAAAGTCAGTCATGTGAGGAAGAACAGATGTTAGCAGACATTTTACTGTCAAGTTAACAATAAGACAAAAATCAAAAGGATGGTGGACTCAGAGAAAATGAACATAAACATTTATTCTTTAGGAAACCTCTTCTTATGCCATTCTAACAGGAACAAAGATATTCCACATAAAATATCTAAACTGGGAAAACACATGGCATTTATACCTGGAATTTAAATCCAAGATCCTGTTTGACTATAAAACACACACACACACAAAAAGCCAAATATATTTTACCTGAGCAGTGACTGAAAGCACATACTTTAAGTCTTTAAAGTGTTTTGGATCTCAAGAGAAAGCAGTAAAGGAAGGGAAAAGAAAGGTGTAAGAATGGAGAGAAAAGTGAGAGCTTCATCTCGTCTTCTTCATCCATTTAGGGGCACTGGGAGAGGCAGTGGTTAATTAAAAGTAGACCAGGGAGCACTTGGACAAGGCTTCGATGCTCCCATATGTAATGAAGAGAATCATTGATCTGGGAATATGGGATATCTGGGAATGGGTTCCTTTTTTTACTCTCTGAAACCACAGAGGAATATTACCTGCACATGATGGAGGAGAGAAAGAGACACACGCACAAAGTGTGAGAAAAGAGAGAGAGATAAAAATTTCCATTTCTGCTTATGCATGCAAACACACTTTCATCTTCCCACACACACACACACACACACACACCCTCTGAATATTATGCATGCATTTCCATGCCAGTCTTTTCCCTCAGAACAGAGCTCCCTCTAGGGGACGAGACGTCTGTGTGTTTGACGCAGTGTTATTGCACAGCTGAATTGTTGATACTCTGGACACATGCTGTGGTAGAACAACATTTACATGCTCAGTTCTTCCTTTTTAAGGCTTTTCCAAATCTGTGGGGTATTTCCCTTTACTCTGAACTTCACCCAATGTACCACAGTGCAAACACACAAAGGGACACACTGTGCACCATTGATCCCTCCAGGTTTGACATGTGTTGCTCTGATGGTTATTTGATGTGAAGGAGTTAGATAGGCAGACAGTAGGACAGATAGAGGGAGGCAGACGATGTCTGTTCATCTGTAGCTGCAAGTGAGCGCTGAGGAGACTTGTACTTGTTTGTTGACCTCTAAAGCAAAGCTGTGGAGAACAGATACATCAATTCAACTGGCATACATATGCACAAATACAGACACACACATACACAAACACACATCTCTGAGGATCTGGCCCTGTCTGACCCCTCTAAGTTGGCTGTAGAGAGTCCATCTCTCCGCTTTTCCACACTCTTCTCCCTCTCCTCCATGCCCTGTGCACTGACCCTGAGCGGATGAGTAGCCCGTCTGCACTAATGCCTCGCTGTCGCGTCAAAGACCGAGAAAAACTTTACTACACGAGACAGGAGAGAGGAGGCAGAGAGGGACAGAGGGAGGCTGGAGTATAGAGAGCATCTTCAACCATATATATATATATATATATATATATATATATATATATTCATAATTGTGAGATGGCTCACATCTTTCTCCTTATATTCTTCATTGTCTTTATGTTTGTGTCCTACTGGTTCTCTTTCCCTTTATCTTGCAGGGTCTCCTATTTATTTACCTCACTCCCTCCTTCCTACTTCTTCATGTCCTCTCATTTAGTTAGTGGTGACTAAGTGGAGAGGAAGTGAATGGGATTGATGGTGTTAGGATCTGAGCTCTTTATGATGATGATAAATGTGTGTGTGCAGGCAGCAGGAGGAGGTTGCTCATGCTTCTGCATGTGTGTGTGCGTCTGGGTGTGTTTACATGATGATGATGAATGGAGGGCACCCTCTTCACACACTCCCAATGTCTACTGTGTGCAAACATAGAGAAATGATTTGGTGCGACACACTGTCATGTAGTCTAATGCAGTTATATATCCTTTCCACCAACTGACAGGCAGAGGAAGGAGGAGGTGGTGGAGGTAACGAGAGAATGGGGAGTTGGTAGATTAATAGATGCCAGAGGAGGAAAAATAAGAAGGGAAGAAACAAAAGAGATGCATCCAGAATAATAGCTATTGGGGAGTGTAGCATTTTCAAGATGACACTTGTAGCATCCTAAAGCAGCGACACACAGTTTTAGTCTTATATGTTTCAGTCAGTGTGTGAATGTGAGATATAAATGCATATGAGCTGCAAATAATAACAATAAGTAGCATAATTGCGTTAACATGTGTAAGTTTACATTATCTAATAGTCATTACGGCACACAAAAAGAAAGAGAGCTTGCTCACTAAGCAGTATACACTTTGTAATTTTGATTAACTAATGAGGTAAGATATTTTTCAAATTCCAGAATTAAACAACGATTGAGATTACAACTAATCTACAGGAAAGCTAAGCTAACGTTGCTTTAGTAGCTTAGCTGTTTTTTAAAACAGCAGTAACAAATATTTTAGTAAAGTGGCTCATGAGCATAATTCATGGTGTTTAAATAAGGCTGCACCTGGCCAATGAAATGCCCTTAAATGAGACAGGACAGAAGCATATACTGTCTTGTAAATCTTTTAAGGAAGTTTAAGCAAAAAAAAGAAAAGTAAAAACAGGGCCTAGTCTATAAAGCAGCCTACCTTTAGATGGGGACTTTAAGACATTATGAATTTGCCTACTTCCTACATCCTTCATCTGAGCGTCTTAAAGTCCATCTTCTGATATGAACATGCCTTGATAATTTTTTTTCCTTTTAAAGGCTTAAATCCTTTAGCATTTGGGCTGTATGTTGGGCAAATCCTGAATCTGGCTCCTTATTAAAGATACCCCAACCTCATATGATGATACTGCTCATAAACTGATTGTGGTGATTCTGATGACACAAAGCAATAAGACACTATTTACTGGACGTGTGTGTCTTTATAGGTCGAGATCTATCCAGCACAACTCTGCCAGGCTACCCTCCACATGTTCCTCCCACTGGACAGGGCAGCTACTCTACGCCTTCCCTCACTGGCATGGTACCTGGTGAGTAGAAACATAAATACATGCAGTGCATTTAAAAGCAGTGTATCCATAACCATCAATTTAGTTTATCTCAATTCAGTCCTGTGTACAGTTTACAGTATTAATTCACAGAAAAAGACATGTCAAAACAACAAATCGTCACACTCAAACACAGAGGTACCAGCTTGTACCTAAAAGGTTAATTGCTTGTCGCTGGGGGTGTACTTTATCAAGTTGTACCAGTTAAACTTTATTAAAACAGGATCATGTTAAAATTATTAATGATAGTTAATAAAATATAGATTATGACAATAAGTAGACACCAATAAGTAAACAAATGTTATATAATCATAAAATTTAAAAATAATGTTCTAATTACTTTAACTATATTTATACTGTGAGTATTAGAATTACAGCCAGCAATAGTTATTGTCACTACACACATCCTTGTGGTTAAAATGGTACAAATTTGTACTTTATATCATTTTGAAGCCTTTTTCATTCTCTAAAGATGCACTTATGGGATTTTGAAGACCAATGTTGTACTTTTGAGAGAACATTCTTTAAAAGATGTACTTATAAGTACAGAAATGTCCTTATGTTGTACCTCTTTTTTGAGAGTGTTTATGAGCAACCTTTTGGTAACAGTGGGGAGAAAAAGTCTCAGCTTAATGGTAAAAAGGTTCTCTGACAGATTTCCCTGGTCAGCTCAGCCTCAGATCAACAAAAATAAGTCACTTCCAAGCTTCTTAAGCTGCAAGTGAAGCAGTTTGACTGTCACAGCCACAGGATTTATAAAAAGTTGTGCCAAACAAACACACATTGAAGGATAGCTATAGATGATTTTTTTTTTATATTTGATCATTTTGAGTTGCAGGAGACTTAACTGAAGAGTTTGATATGTAACAATGTACATGTTTATCATTACATACCATTAAAAAATAGGTAAAAACTGATACAGATATTTTCCAATATCACTTTTCAATGCCATTAACATCGGTATGCCGATATTATCGGACATCTCTATTGTTACTGCGTGTATGTATTATGTGTGTGCATGTGTGTGTCCTCAGAGAACGTACTTAGCTTTGCTACTTCCTCTTTCTTGTCTGTCTACACTGTGGCTGACAGTGCTCCCAGAGGGTGGCATGTGTGTGTTTGTGTGCCTACGCGTGCATAGTTTGTGCCAGTGTTTTGTGTGTGTATATCCCTGTGTATCATTAGAAACCAGCCACAGCAGCACAGCTGTCCCTCCTCAACATTAGTAATTTGTTTTTAATGAGAATCACCAGTGACCCACGACTAATTCATTCATTCCCTTCCACTCTGCCTTCCACGGCGCTTTTGTGTTTCAATCCTGGAACGCTATTCTTGTTCTCTCTCATCTCTTTTGCTCACTCTTGCAACAGTGCACATGGCCAGTGTGAAGTGCACTGCTGCAAAATAAAGGGAGAAACACAAACAGCACAGAGCAGCAAAGTAAAAAAAAAAAGGAAACAACAATATTGTTTACAAGTTGTTGTTTCTGTGTAGTCCCAATAATTTAATATGTGACACGCACACCCATGGGCTGACACGCACACACAGTCTCAGAAGACGTGTAGGAACAGCACGTCTAAAGATGGGTAACCCTGTCGCCCCGTCCCCCTGAGCTCGCCACGTCCTGTCCTCAGGTTTGACAGTATATTTGATTGTGTGTTTGGGTTGGTGTATGGAGTTGTTTGCGTGCATATGTGTTTGTTTTTGACAGTGTGTGTGTTTGCGACCTTGACACCGAGCTACACAAGGGAGACCCCTGATCCTTTCTCCCCTCCGCCTCCCATCTCCTAAACAACCTGACACATTGCCGTCACTACGGTGATGACAAGGGAGAGGATGTTCGCACCCAGGGGTGCCGTGGAGACCACATCCCGACCCCACCTGACAGATGCAGCTAAACATACACACACATATAAGCGTGAACGGTTGCACAAAGAAAACTTGTACATACAAACACACACTAACAGTGTCAGCGTTTTAGGTTTTTTTCCTCAGTGAATTATCAGAGCTGCCCGGATCCATGAGCTGACTGGAATTATTGAAGGCGATAATCTACAAACTTTGCCTCTCCAGCTTGTTTTATCTCAGCAATTCTCAGGCAAATTATCCTCCTTTTTGTTCGCTCTGTCTAATATCATACCTTCATTAAACGAGCAACTCTCTTCTGCTGTTCTGCTTCCCTCTCTGTCTCTCTGTCTTTCTCTCTGCAGCAGGGGGGCTGACACTCAGAGGGGGTGTAGGAGAGCAGTGAGGCAGAACCGACAGAACGAGAGGCAGAGAAGAGGAATGGGTGGAGGGGGGTAGGCTGCAAAGAGGGGGCATCAGGGTCTGTGACTGTCAGCTATGGGAGAGGGATCCCCTGGGAGGAGGGATGCTTCAGGAGAAAAGAAAGAAAGAGGAAAAGAGTGAAAAAAGGAGAGCAAGTCAGCAGAGGAATGGGGGGTGAAAAAAGAGAAGAAATGGAGAAGAATGTTGTTTTGATGTGAAGGGTGATGTGTGGGCTGTAGTCAGGCAGGACAAGAGAGAAAAATAAAGAGAAAAGGGTGAAGGGAGGAGAGGCAGAAGACGAGAGGGAAGAGTAGACCCCAGACAGTGAGTAGTAAATGAGGGAGAAAAGCTACACTATCATCAACTGTTTGGTGGGACCACTCCAGTCATGCTAAGCTCTCCAGATCAGTCAGAACTGGTCTGCATCATGCTGCTAACAAGATAAAGATGGATTAATTAGGAATGGGAATAAAATAAAATAAAATAAAATAAAATAAAATAAAATAAAATAAAATAAAATAAAATAAAATAAAATAAAATAAAATGAAATGAAATTAAATGAAATGAAATTAAATGAAATTAAATTAAATTAAATTAAATAACTGACAATGACATATATTTTTTCCAAATATTCCATATGAAGAATTGGAGCATGTTAAATCAGGTCATACCTCATACCTACATCCAAACCAAACAAAAACTCAACATGCTTGTTTATGAACCTCCGAAGCAACAGTCAGTGGGTTTAAATGAAAAATGAATTATAGGTAGTTGAATTGTTTTAGTTCATGTGTGACAATAGTACTAAATGACGACCGAAGTCTGTCTGATAAACTCAGACTGGGTGTTAAATTTGACTGAATGTCATTCACAGCGAGCTAAAACTAAAGCTCTATTTAACCATGCAGGGAGTGCTATCCTTTGATCTATCCATTGTCCCATCTTTTCTGGTAATCCCTTAAAGATAGTTATCACAGCTTTGCTCACCTCAAGGCTGGATTATTGTACCTGCCTGCACTGGGACGTTGGATTGTCTCTTTTTCCTGTCTTACAGCTGGAACAGGATCCAGCAGCCAATCTCCTTAACTAGAACCAGAAAAGTATTACACATGGTCCCCGGCCTCTCCACTGGCTTACAGTTAAATACAGAATTGTTTTTAAGCTCTTTGGCACCTGAGTATTCTGAAGTCCTCCATTCTGGCTAAAATTCCAGACTTCTGAGAAAGCTGTAAGTTATTTTAACTAAAAAGGGAGATGCTGCATTTGCAGTAGCAGCTCCAAAGCTGCAGAACAGCGTTAACTGCTATTAAACGTCTCCACTCTATTAAAAGTTGTAAAACACAGTTTAGGAGATATTACTTTTACTCTTTGTATTTTACTTGTTGATACATGTTACTTTTCACACTGTTATAGTTAAATAAACCCGACTGGATCCTCATCTAGGACCTCTCTGATCTATTTTACAGGTGGAGATTTTTCTGGAAGTCCGTATTCCCATCCGCAGTATTCCACGTACAACGAGTCATGGAGATTTCCAAACCCAAGCCTATTAGGTTGGTGTATCCCATACTGCTTCAGCCAGTCCTGGCTCTCAGAACTTGATCAATAATTACATCATGGAATGCATCATTTCATTCACACATCATTTCGATCCCTGTTATAGTCTTGTGTCTCTCACGCTCTACTCTTCATATTTTCATATTACTTTTTATTGTGCTACACTGTGTGTTGGAGACATACTGATGGCTCTGTGGAGAGATTTCTTTTAAAACGTTGGACATGTGGTGTGTAAATGCATTTGAGGAAAGGATGAAGCAGACAATCAGTAAACTTACAAGGTATCACTACTTTTGCTTTAATTTATTTCATTACATTCACCTTAATCCCAGTTAACTTTACAGCATCAATAGCAGTGTCAGTCCTGACTCCATATTTAAGAGGAGACATTAACAAACACTCAGTATCAGAGTTATTGTCTTGGGAGACATTTCAAGTGTCAGGTCTAAAGGTGAGATCTTCAGGGGGTGACTGCATAAAAGGTCAGCAGTTAGGATAGGTCAGGCTGTGATGACCTCTAATATGCCCCCACCCTGTCCTCGCCTCACCTCACCTTTTCCCTCCTTCCCTCCATCCTTCTGTCCCCAGTGTTTCAGCAGGATTATGGGTCTCTCCTGGGGACGGAGATCGGCTGCTCATCCAGTCTCTTCACCAGCCAGGCAGGACAGATGCAAGGTAGGTGAAGAAAGAAAGAGAGAAGAGAAAAAGCAAGTTGGAAGTGTGTGAGGATCTGCCATACAGTATGTACAGATGGAGGATAAGAAAGGAAAGAAAGAGGAGGAAAGGCCACCAGCTCAAAAACGGATGAGTGGACACATAATGTGAAGACAAGATGCACATTACGAGATCCTGGAAGCTTTAAGATTGATTGTAGGAGAGAGGAATGGTAGGTAGGGTGGGGTGAAGGAAGAGGGGAGAAATAAAGCGAGAGAATGGAAGGGTATAAGAAAGAGGAGAGAGAGGCCGTCTGAAGTCTTGAGTGAGACTAAAGAGTTTGTCAAGTCGGCTTAATGCCTCACTTCCCCAAAGAGGCTCCTGAGATTACCTGGACTGTGGACAGACATAACCTGTCAGCACACAGCTAGTCTGATTGATGGAAGTGACAGAGACAGGTGTGTGTGTAGGTGGCTATTCTTCCGTTGTGTATTGAGGTGTGTGAGTGTGAGTTTCTGTGTGTCGTCGGGGTTACGGTATTGAATTGACCTCCTCCCTGGGGAGAGAATAGACTCAAGGGATCAGTGATGGTAGAGCTGTACTCAGTGTGTCAACTTAGACTGTCACTTAGATGGTGTGTGAGTGTGTGTGTGTGTAATGGAAGGAGAGAGAGCAGACTGAGCCAGTTCTATTGGTCGTACATGAAAGGGAGACGATTTTTTTCTGTCATTGGCTTCATCAGCTCATGTCATCTCATCCCTGCCTTTCACTACCCACATTCACAGTAAAATATAATCTTAAGAGAAAATTGAAGCCTCTCATTTCACATTTACACTGTCCTTTAACGGACAATTCACATTTATTACAACTGGAGACATATTTTTTTGTCATTTTAACCATCGTTCCTATCTGTAACAGAAATAACTCTGAGTTAATTGCTGAGATTTGTGAGCGTGATGACATTGCAATGGAAGTCCATGGAAAAGGGAAACCAGCTAAGGACATTCATTTGAGTGTTAAACAAATCTTCAGATTAGCTAAACGTCCATGGAAGACATGGTACTTTTCATGACTTGCAAGGAATTATTGCTCATTGTGCATTAATACTTTCAGTTTTACACCCGGTGATGTGGTTTTGCAGTTTGTGCTACTGTGCTAATGCTAGTGCTAATGTCTTAACTTCCTGCTGATTGTATATATAAGAGCTAATAAATACCGGAGTGATTGGTAGTTGACTAACATAATAAGGTGTCTGTCAGGATTTTCAGGACATTTTTAGGACATTAACATAATTTTCTATCATCCCTCTCTGATGCGCGCTAAACATGCATGCAGAGAGAATCTGCAGCAGTATTCCTCCTTTAAAACAAATTAAGTAGAATTTATCTTTGTTAATAAATGGCACCTCAGATTATGCAAATAAATAAAAAAGCACTGTTTATGTTTGTGCTTAAAGTTGTCTCTAATGGTTATAACGCTTTGGTCTTCATAAAGAGAAGTTTAAAGTAAATATGACATCAAGTTTTTACAAACTCTCATAGAAAATGTATTTTAATTGTAGAAATTGTTTAAAAATATCTGCATCCACGTTTCTTTGCAGGATCACCATATTATTACAGTGCTACATCGCGGGGGGCAGGCCCTACTGCCACTGCAACAGCCTCAGCCTACGACCGCCACTGACCCCCATCAGAAGAGAGAAGAGGAGGATGAGGAAGGAAGGGAGGGAGGAATGGATAGCACCAGCACCGCTCAGTGAAAACTTGCCTGTGTGTGGAGTACAATGAGGAGAAGATTTCAAACTTTGACGTCAGTGAAGTTTGCATTTTCTTTGACTCTTAAAACAGCAAACACGCTCCTTGGCTTTAGCACAATACTGTCAGGTTACCAATACAGTGAGGATATAGGATTCCTCCTGTCAACAGGTACATCTTAAAAACGTTGGTCCACCTTTAAAAGAGATCAAGGTTTTGTGTAGCTATCCTGTTTTAACTAATCATCTCCAAACCCAACGAGTCAGGATTTTGTGTGCACCACTGGAACGTTATTGTGATCTTCTGAAGAAAATGTTGTGTTTACATGCTGGGAAAAAAATTTCAGCTGACGAGAACAAATCCACTTTTTCAGATGCTATTTTTATGACTTGACATCAATCAGTTTTCTATGCCATGCTTCAGTGGAGTAAAGACAATCCAACCCTCATAAATTGACCAAAATCAACCATTCCATTATGTTAATCTCTTTGCTGTAGATTCACCTCATTTTCTCTGGGATCACAATGTTTAATAATTGGGATAATTTTCTGATAAACGTTCACTCTGCCCCACTGTTTGTTTGTGGAACTGCCAAGCTTTCCCTTCTTGCAGAACATACATGTAGACGATTTATAACTATTTTAAAGGTAATAAATCCTTATTTCAAATCTAAGACGATAGTTGGTTGTCAGTAAGTGAATTATAGATGTAATAAAAGTAACATTAAACTTTAATAAAAAGGGACGGGTTCAGATTCTATCGTAGGCTTTAAGAAACCAGGTGATGTAGTATGAAGGGACTTTAAACCCACTTAAATAGCAGGTTAGGATGGATGCTTCAGACACCGGATTTTCACAGAGCAGACTGGGATTTGTGTCCTGTGTGAAACTCACATTTATTTAATTTTCACTTAAATTTAGAGGGATGGTAAAACGCCATTCTTTGGGTTTAGATAGATTTAACAATGAAGAAATATAATTTGTGGCCCAAAGGCTTAAGGTCAGAGTTGTCTCGTATGCTGGGGAAATCCTGAGCTTGATTAGTCAGTCATAACTAGTTGTGGTTGCTTGACTGGAATTTGATTATTCCAGTTCAGGGATGGGGTTGGGTGTTGCCTGACAGCAGCAGGGATACATTCCTGTGGATAGATGGATTGATGGATGGATAGGTGGGGTTTAGCGAACACTTTAAGTTGAGGCCAGACCAGTTCTATTCTCCCAGTGAGGAAAGCTGTATCCTTAATGTATCCTCACATCATGGATATATTAAGCAGAACTGGATAACAGACGGAAATTGCTTGACTGGTGAGCCAAAAAAGACATGGGTTTTACTCACTGCCCATTTACAAAGGTGTCCTGGTGCACTGTACCTGCACATGTGTTTATAATGATATAACCAAAATTAAACTCATTGGCAAAGGCACCAAGGAGATTCTGTTACATATAAAACCCATGAATTCTTAATTATCCCAGATCTGGTTTGGATTTGGAGATGTCCTGCCAACAGTTTTAAAGATAACTCATTTATGTTCGGTTTGAAGGGCTGCAGGGGAGTTTTAGCAGCAATGCTGAGAATTATCACGAGGAAAATGTGACAGCTAGCCAAAGCGATGGCTTTGTTCCCAGCTCTCTTAATACCTCCATGTCTCACATGCACAATTTTGCATTTCAGTACAATTAACACGCAGGCCTTTTAGCAAAGCACAGCTGATAATCTGAGCCCTCTGAGGAAAAAAGACAAAACAGTATGTAAGTTCACGCAAAGACCAAAACCTGTTCCACAAGGTTGTGTTACTGTGCAGGAAGGTGCTATCCTACCTCCCCAGCTAGGATTTAGTTGTCCTGATTAAGAGCTATTTATATTGGAGGAGACACAGAGTAATATATTAAGAAGTTTTTCTGCGCTGCACTCTGTGATGAGAGTGAATGCTTGTAATGATTTATAATATTGTCACACTGTTTGTGCTAGAATAGTGATGATATGATGATGATATGATGATGATGCAGTGAAATATGAAATCTGAAAACCTTTCAGTATAAAAAGTCTTTGTTTATAGATGTGATAAGACTGCGATTTTACTGTTTATAGTTTGTTGCCCGGTATCCGTTGACACAGTTGACAATTGATAACCCACCATTGTTATCCACCTCCTGAATGTTCTGATGGAGAACCAGGAACAAGTGGTACCCTCTCTTTCTTTCTCTCTCTTTCTATTTCTCTCTTGAAACTCCCCAAAGACGCCCCCCCAAAGTGGATCGGCTGACAAAAGCACAAAGAGACTCAATCATCACTTTGAAGGCGCCATTTTTGACGTATTTCAAAACCACCGAGTTCTTCTTCTCCTCCCCCTTTTTGAGTACTTGTCCTCGTGCTGTATGGTTTGACATCTTGAAATAATTCCTATAAAAAATGGCTTTTGTGAAAAAAAATATTGGAAAGTTTTCGATCTGTCTTTTCTTTTTTTCTCCTACATCAGTTTTGCGCTGTGACAATGTTCTACACCAGGGTCGAGGCCTTACCCATCATGCTCAGAGTAGGACAGATTTGCCCTTCAGTACTGATCTGAAATCAGTGTCATCCCTCCCAAATGTCACAGGGCCAACTATGCTGATCTTGTGAGAGGGCAACGTCTGACTAAACCTGTAATTAGCTTCTTGTTTTAATGTAGTCTGTAAGCAGTGAAAGAGATGCGGAGCCAGAATGTCAAGGGCAATTTCAAGTTATTCACATCTGAATTTAGATTTTAGTGTTGGAGCTTTTTTTATGATAACAAAAAGACTTATGGTACGTGGTGTTGTTTCCGCCATTTTTCCTGCCAGTGTTTACATATCTTTTGTTTTCTTCTTTGTTTTGGGTGACTGACTGTAGCGCATCATTGCTACTGTGTAGTTTCTACTAGCTTACAGATTGGAGGCACCAAATCTGCAGTGTGAGAGATAAAACATAGCTATATAAACAAAACTATGAACACTGAACAAAGCTGTTATTTCCATAATCTTTGTTGCTTCTGTTTATTTTCAAGTAGGAATAGAGTTGATCCTTTTACATTTATAGACCTTAAAAGTTGTGCATACACAACTCTAAAGAAGATTCTTATAATGGCCCACCTGCTGGGCTGCCACCGTGTATCTCAGCAGGAGCCTTTCCTTCTTTCTGACTTTTTCTCTTGATCCTTCAAAGGCATTATTGAACCTGAACCACACCAGCTGAAAACAAGGACAGTGCCTTTAGCTTTATACGTCAACACCCCCACCCCCACACCCGAATAGCCACGAGTCACTAAAACATGATTAAGCGTTCACCCCTTCCTACGCCTATAAAACTCTGATCCCTTTGTCCAGGAAGGTTGTAGATCACATAAAGTAACATCCACAGAAATGTCCATAATTTGTCAATAGAAACATTAGAGGTGGGATAACAGGACATACAACTGATCAAATCACAGACTTGAAAGCTTCCATGAAGGTGGACTTTTCAGTCACAGACCTGCAGGCTTTTTTATGCTCAGCAGCAGAGCGCTTATTACTGCAACTGGTACAAGGTTCACACAGCTCTACACGTTCAAACAGTAAAAAATAGTGGATGTTTGTTGGCAATAGAAATAATTGAGTGTCATTGCATTTCATACTGAACTCAGAAAGGCTACCTGTACCACCTGCATGTTGTGGCGAGGGCTGTAGCACCAGATCAGTGCTAAATCCTGCAGCATTAAAGGATACCATGGCTTTGCCTTCACTTTCAACATAATGATACAGAATCTACGTCATAGTTACCCTTGCTGATATATCGACACAATCTCATAAACAAACTATCATCTATTCATATCATATCAAATCATATTTGATTTCATGTTCAAATTCACCATAAATATGATTTACATATAAATATAGGCATAAGTACAATGGCCAGTCATTTACCTCCCAGCTTTCTGTCTGCCAGGTCGGGACAAGAAGGAGCCTTTTTACTGGGTTGAAACCGGTTGTCAATTGGAAGCATTGACAGTACAGACATTATTACATCCATATTTCAATGACAGATGATTTGAACCTAATTTTACATCCAGAAACTCAAAAAGATGTCCTGTCATCCACTAATTGTGCATTTTTTCATATGAGAGTTTTCACTCATTTTCTCGACTGTCTGTGACTGAAATGTTCAAATTCAAGACAATATCAATGCAGGACCATGATAAATGGATTAGGATTACACATGACCACCTGACTTGTTAACATTAAATGTAGAAAAACAGATAAACATGTTTAACTTAAGCATTTTGTAAATCAAACATCCTTCCACACACACACACACATACTCTCACACTCCTCAGTAAAGACAACAAAGTCGCAACATTAAACGAGCCAGACTTTATTCACTTTAGCCAATAATCATATTTTATGTTAACTTCGGTCTCTTTCGAAGACTATGCATCACATAGCGACAGAGCTGCTTTGACCTCACTGGTTTAGACGGGAGGAGAATGGATTCTCACTGGCCAGCAGATGTTTCGATTGGCAGCTGTGACATTGACTGCGAGGATGAAGGGGGGTGGGGGGGGGGGTCATTGCGGGTGGTACTGTAGAAAGCATGGCAGACAGAAGCCACACACACACATACAAATAAAAGTACAGACACACACTTGCTCCCTCCCTTTGTCCTTTGTGAAGTGGTGATCGCCCCTCCTCTTATGCCCCTGTGTTCCCCAGGGGAGGCCAGACCTGCTGCGCCATCAGAAGCTCAACCCGTCTTTTCTCTCCTCCTCCCTCAGCCCTAATCTCATCATATCTCTCGTCTCCCCCCCTTTTCTCCTCTATTCCTGTAGGACTGCCACACCACCAGGATTAGGAATATTAAAATTATTCTGTTGATTTCAGGCCTATGACCTTCTTTTTTCTCTTTAAAATAAAGTCCTCCTTCTTTCTTCCATCCGTCCTGCTAATCCTCCCCTTCTGCTACTTTTCTTTCTGACTATTCAGACGTGATGCTCACTGTCCTGTCAGGAATTCTGTATAGGAATGAAGAAGGGCTCCCCCGCCTTTTCTTTGGGCAAAGGTGAGGTCATGTCATTGGCAGTACTGCAGCCAGAATGTGGTCAAAAACAGTTGTGAGCAGTTTGGTTTCATGACAGTTTTCTGTTGTGCAGCTACAACACGGAGCTAAATGTTTCCAATCAAACAAACATGTCATTTCCAGTACCTCCACAGTTTACTGTCAATGAATTCCAGTCCTCGCTCCAAGTCAGATAGGAAAATGAAATAAATGCAAATCAGGGTTTTCTTTTTTTGTTGTTGTTGTTTTTCCTTTATTATGATTTTCTACCAAGTGTGCACTGCCTGACTGTATCTCAATATAAATCCATGAAGATGGCTACTGCCGTCCTAAACCTGAGGGGAATTCAGCATTACATCTTGACAGCAATTAGTGGCACAATCTGTTTCATGCTTGCTGATATAACTAGGCTCTGGATGGATCTCATGCTGAAGTGTTAGTGTTCTGTACATCTTAATATTATTCAACTGTGGAAAAGGAGTAATACACAAGACTCAGCCTACAAAAATGGACTGTGCTTTTTTAAAGCAGATGTTTCAATCAAAAAAAAGGATGATAAAAAAAAGATACATGCTATTTCACCTTACTGTGGCCTTTCGTGTAACAATCTGGAGTTATTTTGTGTCCATGGCTTCCTATCTGGGGTGTTGAAGAGATATTTATATCTGTGACATTTTGGTAAAAAACAGAAATGAAAAAAAAAAGCGATGCAGTGAAAGAATTACGTCACCATGCAAATGAAGAAATTCGGTTTCAACAAATTCTGGGTGATCTTTTCTTTAAAATCTAATCATGATGAAAAGAAAACATATCTGTAACATTCACCAAAGCCTGTGATGCCTGTTTTAAACAATAAATTCTTGTAAAAAAAAAACATGAAATAGCAGAAAAGACTTACAGATACAAACACAAGATGAAGAATAAATAATGCCTTCGACTATTCTGGAGGGGACGATTAAAAAAAGGGAAAGAAATGCTTCTTTAAGAAAAATGTGTATGTTTTTTATTCAATTTTCTAGTAGTTGCAAACAAAACTTGGTGTTTTTTCTCTTTGCGTGTTGTGTGTCGTATTAATATTTGAATGTACTTTACTGCAGTGCAAATTTGCCAAAGATATCATATCACTTGATTTCTCCTCTTTTGTTCCTTTTCTTCCCAACTTGTGATTGGTTTTGTTAAGAGAAATTGAATTAAATGGTGAATTTGATATTATGCTTATTTTTTTATATTTCTATTGGTACTATTATTTTATTTCCTGCCTTTGAGTTAACTGTGAAATATTAAATTGCAGTTTGCTTGATGCATCTCTTCATACTCAGTCTGTGTACCTGTCCATCTGTCCACCTGAGTGACTGTTGTTGGTGAATTATTCCATTTATGTACCTGTAATGTGAAACTAAGAAGTAATTATTTGTAAATATTTGCCATAATTTTATTGGTCATTCAGAATAAACATAATTTTGGAAGTTAAATGAGCTCTTATTTGCATATTTAAATGTTTTTCACTACATGCTCTGGTGTGGATGCTTTTACACCCAGCTTCAGTGCATGAGCTGCCGCAGAGCTGCTGGCTGTTTGTGTCTGAAGTGTGACCCCGCGGTGCCTGCTTCATCCTGAGGACAAACATCTCATTGCACTCCCTCCCTTTTCTCACCCCAGCAATCTTAGTGAATGGAGTGTCCCAGTGCTGCAGTCTTGGCTGCCGGCCGAGTCCAGGAGGGGGCAGAGGTGTGTGCAAGTGTGTCTGTGTGAGTATTTGTGTGTGTGGAGGTAAGGATGAGGAGGAGGAGGAGGAGCAGGAAGGGGGAGAGGGGTGATAATAGGACACAAGCCACGACATGGCAACAACACGCCACACACACAGAAAACAGCACATACCCAGCTTGAGACACAGGCCAGGCTGTCCGCAGATTGGGTGCTTGCCCAGGACACCACAACGCCTGGTGTGTGTGACCTTGTTTTGGTTTCTTGCCAACAAAAGGCAAGCCTGTAAGACTGTGCAGGAATGCATCATATGGTATAGGATTAGCATTTCAGAGGGGGATGACAACCCCTTTCTTCCAGCCGTCTGGGCTGGGCTAAGCTACGGTGGATTTTCAAGGAAAAAGTGAGATGTGGGCTCCTAATGGGTGCTTCCAAACATGTTTTTCTCAGAGCCTTCGAGACTCACCAGTACTTATGAAGCCCCTGAGGGTTGTTACCTTACTGCTTTTGGGTTTCCCCAACAATAATGGTATTTTTGAAAGCTCCTGATCCACAGTTAGTAGGTTGGTTCAGCTCTGTTACAGTAAGTTTCACTTAAAATGTAAATTGATTAATGGTTTAATCGCTGTCCTGTTCCTGCTCACTACTGCATTGGTTAAAATAATAAAAGAGTGATATATAAGGCATATCACTGGATGTCAGCAGCATAAACCAGACACATAACCAACACAACCACGTCAATTCACATTGCCCCTCATAGTAGTTAGCATTACATCCATCACAGTGGTTTACAGACATAATCCTTAAACCAGGAGTGTAGTCATGACTACAGCCACAATCAGAGTTGCTCACATTGTTACGTATTGTTTTTATTGCACACATCGCTGTTAAACTCTTTTGTTTTTAGGAGCTATGTCTTGCATGCATTACAACTTACGGATCAAAATTAAACTAAAAAATCACAAAACATTTAATTTAAGTTATCTGGGACTGATGATGATTAGAGTAACGTGTCAAAAGAAGCTTTTTGAATGTGCATCTATATTTACACAGCTATGTAGTCATTCTCTATAACTCAGGTGAGGTTTATTAAGTAAGAGAGAAATGAAAGATATAACAAATTATTCTATTCATCCAGTTTCTGACACGTATACCTCCAGCGAGTTTCCTGCATATCTGAAACACCTCATTAGGGAGGTGTCCAGGAGGCATCCTAACCAGATGCCTAGCCACCTGATTTTGCTCCTCTCAATGCGGAGAAGATGCGATTCTACTCTGAGTCCTTCCTGGATCACTATGCTTCTCACCCTGTTTTTAATGGAGAGCCCAGCCACCCCACGGAGGAAACTTTTATTAGTAACTTTGATCTTTTGGACACTACCTACAGCTCATAACTACAGACAACTAGGAACATGGATCAACTGGCTCAGTTCCTTCTTCACCACGACAGACTGACAAATTATTCCAGTGACATGTAAATGTTTTATATTTCAACATAAAAAAATGCAACCTCTCATGGACAAATTAAATATTCCAGTTAGAACATTTGACACCACTGGGATACAATAACTGTTGGTCTGATTGGTTTTGTGGTTATTAGCCCTGTAGCCTTTCAGCAAGAAGATTCCAGGTCTCCAGGTAGCCCAGCTTCCTAAAACTGTCCAATAAATATGGTTCATTGTTATGTTAGCCCAGGCTGGAGTCTATCCCAACAATTAGCAGGCAAGATGCAGTGTACACCCTGGACAGGTTGCCAGTCCATCACAGGGCACAATTGTATTATTACTGTGCATAGAGTGGTGGTCACGACTGGAAAAGTGCTATAAGACCAAGTCCATTTACCAATTATTATCAGATGTAGTTCCTTTACAGATGGTCTTCCACATAACTTTGCTTTTGCTGTTTTAAGATTTAGTTTTTGAAGTTTGTCTCTTCTAAAATCAACTCAATTTCCCTAACTATTCAATCATTTGTTTGACACGTGGTGTGTAAGAAAGGCCCTTGGCTTGTTGATACACATCACAGATATTAGGTTTGTTAAAGTAAAAAGGAAATTCTCAGAAAAAGTATCAGCATATTTAAACCTATTTTGACAGAGTTGACAGATGAGATAAACACTGGGTACAAAGTATTAATGTAACTGTAATTTGCTGTGGAAAACTGGTTAATGTGAATAACTTTATCGTCATTTGAGCAGAAAAGTTATGCAAGTATTCCACTATGATTAGCCTAAATATGTACGAGCAGCTGTGTTAGTTGGACAGAGGTGGAGTACAATGTGTCAGAAAATGTGCTTGCTAAATAAATGTATAGGTAGTTAAAAGCAGCGTGACACCATCTGCCCTCTTAACTCTCTTCAGATTACTTCAGATTACATAACATGACTAACTGCTGACATCTTCTACCTCTCCTTCTCAATTTTATCTTCCTCCTCCACTCGCTTCCTATACAACAGCAGAAGACAGACAACAGTGGTACTTATGGAGGCCAAAAAGTCATGCAAATTAACGTCAGTCAGCGTCTGTATATTTTGGCCCTCTGGAGCCCCTGTAGGGAGGAGGTGTGGGGCCAACTGAGTATAATTGGGCCTCAGATGATTAGTGAAGAGGGCCTCATGTAGGAAAGAAACAGAGAAGGAGAAGAGATGCTGAGGAGGTGTTATGAATAAGAGAATGAGTGGATCTGAATCAAACACAGGGAAGGCTGTAAGAATCTGACAAAACAGAGCGAGAAAGGATAGAGCATGGGTGAGATGATACATGTTCTGCATATTCATGATGTGTTTGACATTTTTGCTCTCTTTTCTGTTTATTCTGTTTTGCATTCATAAAGTAGATGTTTAAATGTTAAAGTTAATTTAACAAGTAAGCCAATTCTGTTCATAATCACATTACATAAAAAGAGGTTTCCCTGAATGAATTATATATA
>JBAMHV010000004.1:5856017-5871544 GCA_037177535.1 Pseudomugil gertrudae | reverse complement strand
TACGCAAACTCTGGATTCTTGGCGTACGTACAATTTTAGTAAGAATCCTACGCAGAGTTTTATAAATGAGCACCCTGTTCATTTCTTTCTGAACTATGAGCAAGTGAAAGACCAAACTGGTTTTTAATGCTATGAGAAGTGGCAGAACTGCAATATGAGACCTTATTAGTGACATTTCATTTTAAAAATCAGTTTGTATGAAAGTTATTATTCAGTGCAGCTACTAAAATGTGAAGCGTCACTTTTAAAATTGGGCATTTCTAAATGCAAAATTTTTTAAAAGCTTGGTCTTTCAATAGCAAAACGATGCAGGGAGTCTGAAAATCCCAAAATATAGAAGCCATATTGGGATAAATGTGACCTTCAAGTCAGTGTGTGAGAAACCATCATGCCATATAATCAATACAGCCACGGGGGTTAGAGAGTACCCTTGAAAACATCACGTATGTGCATGTAATCTAATGTAACCTGAGACAGCTTTATGCAAAGAGAAAGTTTAGTTAGAACAACTCAGAATGATTAAACAGGAGATCCTCTGCACACAGCTTCTGTGGTCAGATTAGTTTATGTTTAAGCTGCTTTTAGACATGCATGCAAACCTGTTGCCTCTATGCATGTGTCAAAGATGAGAAGGTTCATTCAGGCTGCTGCAAATGAAAGGTGCAAGTCATCCATGTTGATGCATCAGTTTCCATGACACGATTGGCTTGCACATGTCTAAAAGGCACCACTAATGCAGAGTATTATACTAGAATTTTATTTAAATAAAAGTGTTTCTCAACTTTTTGTAAATCGTAGAAAAAAATTAGATCACCCATTTCAACAAAGGGATTAAAAATGAATTGTATAAGTCCATGACTACAGCTTCATACTCAGATTAAAAAACATTTTAAAGAGCTTATTTTTTTCTGCATTCTAAAAAAACATTTCTAAGAATGTCTTTTGTTTGTACAGGGGGACAGAAAAGCTAAAAAGGAGGCTAAAGTATCCCTGAAGATTCATTTCTGTGGGAAGAAACGAGTGTGCAGAAGGAACAAATAAATAGTAACTACTTCCAGACACCTGTTAACACTGGCCCCACAATCAACCTACCTCACAGGGATTTGCATTGTCACTTGACTTGCGAGCCTTCAGTAGCCCTGCAAAATCAGAAGTTCAAGAGAGAAACTGGATTACTGAAAACCACATCTACCTAAAAGATCAGAGGAAATTTGACTGGATCGATGAAGAGACCGTAACTCACAAAGGAAAAGAAGAATGAGAGCTGTTGCCAACAGAAGCCTCATTTCTCTGACGTTCTTACACTTACCAACCTGAAAGACATCAAATATTTCCATATGATCCAGGAAAGCATCATTATTTCAGCTTATTAAATTACTTCTCAGCTCACTCCATCTCTCACTGTTCCAGATTCTGCAAAGTTTTTCAGCTTTAACCGAGTAATCCTCTTTCTGCACAACACAGGCTCTCTTGTTCTGTAAGAATGACTGACTGAACCACTCCAGACCGACTTCAGGAAATTAGGTACCACCTGTTTCAGGGGGAAGGATAATGACCTATCATTTCACACACCCTTTTTCCCCCTTTCATAAATCACTAACTGGGCAGGTTTTCTTCCAGACGTTTGGTCTGTAAATGTAGGCTTCAAGTGTGACTCAAAACTGAAGTAGAAACTTTACCAGGAAAGAAAATAAATGTGAATGATGAATGAACAAATGTGGGAAAAGAAGCTTTAAGAAAAAACAAAGGAGGGTTTAGGACACGATACTCACTTCAGTCCTACAATCCAGCTGAGTCAAATGAACGAGTCAGTGCAGAGCCTGATAGACTGTCGGATCCATTTCAATCGATTCAGGTGTGTTAAAGCAGGAATACATGGATACCTGCTGGGTTGCAGATCCTGTAGGACTGAATTGAGTAGCTGTGGTTTAAGCCAACAGGTTCAATCCACCAGCCTCAGCTGAGTCATTGTAACCACAAAAAACCAAGGATCATGTTTTTTTATCGCTCAAACCTTCACCAATCTTAAATGATCATGATACCTTCCATATTCTCACTCACATTAAGGTTAAATCTTCTCCTTGTTATCAGCTGACCTCCCAATCATCCTTCTCTTCCCACTGGGACACCAGGAACTTTTCACTAATAAATGCTGATTAGCTGCAACACTGTTTAAAGTGCCACTGTGTATCCAAATCAGAGATGTATTTATAAGAGGTCATGATGCTAGAGTTAGTTTAAGCTTTAAATTTTAAAAGAATGCTGAGAATATCAATATCTTTTGGTCATATCAATCATTCTAATATGAAAAATAAAATACTTTATCAATCTGAAGGAATTTCAAATGGTAGTTTTTCCTAAACAAATAATTGTATAAAATAACATTTAAAAAATTAAAATATAAAATAAATATGAGTGAAACACGACACTGCTCCACCGACACAAACGTAGAAATCATTTATTTTATTTACACAGTAAAAATATTAGACGAACAGTGGAAAACGAAGGCAGAAAAACAGATAAAAAATAGACACTACGCATGTAAAACATTTACAGAAATGTAAACATACATACATAAACAAATTATGATAAAGTAGTAATGCTGTTTCTATGTTATTCAATGTTTCACCTTCAGAGAGGAACAAGACGTAAATATGGTAACAACCAGCTAGAAGGTGGTGTAAATATTCCTTTTATACTTCTCACACATTCACCTCTGAACTGATAGCGATCATTTTTAGCTTAATAATGTGTGAAAATGTAACTTTTCTACACCCAACATGCAATGTACAGGATGCTGACATAATCTTCACGACCTCAGTTAAAATGCATTTTGCAGGCTGGTCTAAGGGTCGTTTTTACAATGTTGAATGAATGTGCACTCCTTTATGTGTCTGAATTGCCACATCACCCACTGATCACACACAAATGTATCACCGACACAAAAGACCAGTGTCTTAGGTAATGTCAATAAGGTGCATTGTTTAAATACTAGATGTGGAGAGGATGTCCTCCACCAGATGTTTGTAGACCCAAGCGTCTCCCTTCAGCCTCTGTCGGCGAACCCCAACGACCTCCAGCCTCTGCAGCAGGCAAACCTCCAGCTCGAACGCCATGGTTACCTTCCCAAAGTCACCCGAGGTCTGACACTTCAGGGTGTACCTGAATAATGTGTGAAACGGCACCATTTTATCAAAGCATGAGCCGTTGGTGCATAAAGTGCGTCCTCTTACCCTTTCTGTGAGAACTCAACATTTTTTTCAGGCAGGATGGACAGGATCTGGTTTAGGACCTGGTCTGGATTGGTCTGGCTGGTCAGCGTGACGTTATACTGAGCCTAGAAGATAAAGCCACTGATGAGATGATTTCATTCAATTGTAAAAGCCAGCAAAATTGTTCCCTAATCATTAATTGATTAAAAAAAAAGAAGACTTTGATACAGAGGTCGGTCTGTATGCTTGTATAATAGCTGTTGGTGAATTAAAAATAAAAACAGATAAAAATGAAGAGTTTAATTTTGTTGCACCGTGTACGTGTGTGAAACAGCCGTTTTATTTTGGTATACTTGTACCTTAATCTTGCGTGGACAATCGCGGAGAGCTCGTCTCTTACTCGGGGTGAGCATGGTGATCACCTTATCCAGGCCTCTCTCCAGGGAACCAAACATCTTTCCTCCTCGCTTTTTCTTCCCACTGCTGTCTCCTGTGACAGCCATGTCCAGTGACCTGGACCTGGAGAGCAAAGATCATCACACATAAACTCCATCTCTCTTATCAATATTTAAACCAAAGAGCCCTCCACTGAGTCCCCATTTTTTTTCCTGTGGTCCTCTCACCTGCGCTCTGGACTGAAGGCTATTATCTCAATATCTGTGGGATCCTTGTTCTCTGCTGCTGCCTTCCTACTTTGCTCCTTAGATGTGAAGTCACCACCTAACATCATATGGAAGGATACCATTATTTATAAAAAAAATAAACCACAAAAAGGCATTAAGGAAAAACTGTTTTAGCATTTTAAATCACATCGAATCAAGCTTTATTTATAAAGCACTTTTCATACAACTGTAGCTCAAAGTGCTTCAATAATAAAAACAAATGTATAAAATTTAATTATAAAACATTAGATCAGTACACACACACACACACACCTAGTTCTCTTTCATGCACACACACACACATCATCACACACATGGTTTGGTAATTGGTTCTTCTTTTTCCTCAAAGCCAGAAGAACTACTTCTCATTGATCATGAGTAATGGCAACCAAGCTGCTAAAAACCTTGTAATACCACCAGGTAGCATCAAGCTGTTTGGCTTTAAAAGGTGGTCAGGACTGTGAAATTTCTTTTGGAACAATAAAATCGTAATACAGCGTATCTGCTGTAAAAACAGGCAAAAACATGTCACCGTTTAGTTGCAGAGACCGAATATATAGGCAGAACCCCACCTCTGTCCAGAAGATGGACCACAACACAGTACAGGAAGGTTCAACTCTATTTAAAGACATTTCTCCAGGATATGCTCGTGCTGCTGCTCTGTTTAGATCTAAATTACTACCGCTAGACAAACGTATAGTGCACAAATTATATAAAAATACTTTGTTTTACACCATTTAGTAAATAAAACATAATTGTCAGTATTTTTATAATAAAATCTGCCACATGTAAGAAAAGTTAGTTGATATTGTGTGGATGACAGAATTCCATAATGAATCAATCTGACCGCATATTCCAGCTCTTGTAGAGCTGTAACTTGACTGTTCAATAAACCCACTAATAAAAAATGTATTCAATTTGAACATTGTCCTCATTGTAAAATATTTAATTAAAAGGTGAGACAAAAACAAAAATGTACTGATAAGATAAAAGGATGCCAACCAAAGGACGTGGGATTAAATGTGAGACGGCTCAGGTAAAAGCCCTTTTCTCTCACCATGAAAGAAGCTGCATGTTGTGAACACAAAGACAAACTCAGGTTGACACGCAAACACTCGTGCAAACCCACAAATACAGACACACAGGAGAGAGTTGGGCTTTAGAGGGAAGAGAACACATGTCACTACAGCCCATGTGGGACAATAAGCAAAGGGAGGAGACAGCTACACCTGTCACAGCACACGCCTAGGGACACACATACAGTCCACTGTGTGTGTGTGTGTGTGTGTGTGTGTGTGTGGACAAGCATGTCACAGGGAGCGTGTCTGCTCTGTGCTGCAGCCCACAAAACAGAAGGCTGCAAAGTGAGCAGCGCTGAGCTGCAAGGATTTAACATCAACCAGGTCAGCTGCAGCGAGTTCGCCGGCTGTTGGTCCAAATTTTTACAGGAAACTAATGAGGCTGGACGTCTGAGCAGAGAGTCACTGTGACAAATAATTAAGACTTTAATGATTCTCCATTCATATTAGTGCCCTTCATTTAGAGATAGTGAATAGAATTAGCTTCCAGATAATAACCTCACCTTTCAGTTGACAGCGATAAGGGTGTGCGTGTGTGAATCCAAATGTGTGTCCATTTCCAGTGACATAATGACAGTTATATCACTGAAATATGAGTGGCTTTTGGACAAAACAACAGGCCCAATAAATGAGTTTATTACCAGAAGACAATTTACTTGCAAATGTGTAGCATGTGGTTGTGGCACTTGTGATTATGAGAGTGGCAAGAGACTGAGGCTAAAGGATAAACGAGAGGAGGGAATGGGGGAAAGTGGCATTTGATTCATGTAAATATAATCTAATACAGAATGTACTTCAGTTCCTTGTTTAGAAGAACAAACAATTACAGTACACAAATAGAGTTGAGGAAGCCTTGTATTGTCCACTACCCATTGAGCAACAAGAGAAATGTCTTCTTACCTTGAGGTGTGCTCACACCTGTGCTTTGATTGGAAGTGGTCAACACCTTCTTGTTGGCGCGGCCATTCTTCTTATTGGACGCAGGAGTCCGAGGAGGCGGCAAAGCAAAATGTTCAACTCCTTTCTCTTCAGCAATATTCTCCTTGTTCTCCGTAGTTCGCACTTGATTTCGCTCTCTCCTCTCGTGATGGTGTGGTGTTGTCCTCCCCCACTCTGCTGTTGGGCTTTGACCACATCTTTTTTCCACTAATGGAGACGTCAACCTCTTCAGAGACAGAAAGAGAAACATTTAGTAAGAGTTCCTTTCCCGTAAAGATTATCGGTAGAATTTACACACATCATATGGTTGTATAATTTCAGTTATCCACCACTCCACACTTATCAGATGCAAATAATCTTTCATATATAAAAAAATAACTTATCTTCCCACTTACTGAAGCTACTTATATACAAGTGATCGAGAAGCTGAGATTTCTACATACTTCTGGTTGACCGCTCACTCCCTGGGGTGTGTGCTGTTGGGCTGACACCCATGGACAGTCGTCGATATATTCTGAGCAAAAGTCCAAAGAGCCAAGAATCACAGCATCGTCATCCTTGCTGAAGTGAAGGACATCTCTTGTCTGAGAGTGATAAAGGTGAAAAAAGCTCCACATCAGAACACGGTTGACCCAACATGTAGCCATAAGTAGTTTTAAAAGACCGAAGCGTCACAGCTGATGTGGTCTGGTTCTGACCTGCAGTCCGTGGTTCAGAGGAGAATCCGTGTAGAGAGACGTATCAGGGCGCAGACGGACAGGTTTTCCCTTCTGCTTCTTTGAAAGGAGCAGCAAATAGGTAGCTGTGGTCTGGTCATACCTCCACTGAAGGAATCAAGATTAACACATTATTCTGGATTTCTAACAGCAACTATGTGTAATTCTACATTAATAAACCATAACTTTATACACACCATCTATAACCAATCCAACTGACAGTGGGCTAAAACTGCTATTGGGATGCAGATGCTGAAATAAGCACACACACACACACACCTCTTTCACTAGGGCTGTTGTGCTCTCTCGTGATCGCTTCATATTCACTGCCATTTCAGTGATGCAGTCTTCATCTATGTGGCCAAGCTACAAGGAAACAAAAAGATATGTAACCCCTGAAACTAAATATGCAAATAAAAACAAAACAGCATGGTATGCTGGTGAAACGTGTCTATTTATATGGTGATTTGAGGAAACAGGAAAAAAGAAACATAAAAAAGGATGAAGTCAGCAGACAAAACTAAAAGTATAGAAAAAAAAAGAGTTCAAACAACTTGTCTCCATAATAAGCCATGCTGGTAATTTTCTTCTGATTATACAGTGGTGTTCTGTGTGTCTGTACTGGGTGTCTGCTGATCCACTCTACGGGGCTGTTGTAGTCCTTCATCACCCAGGGATGATCCAACAGCTGCCTCACCGTCAGACGCCACTTGGGTTCCACCTACAGGACACACATAGATACTGTAAGCAAGCATTTAAGATGCTATATATTCCTCCTCATAGCCATTTTATGTTTTACATCACAGCTCAATAATCTTTTATTCATGTAAAACTATTTCAGTTTAGTCAGAAGTCATAAATAAACGCTCCTTTTTGTCACAGTAAATCCAAAACAGATTTACAACTGAGTGTTGCTGGATTTCAACAAGAGCAGGAGTGTCATTGCACCATTTTTATCTGTGTGTTTACATTTCTAAAACTGTAACCAGTAAAGAAAGAGGAGCCGAGTGGTCAACAGACATGAATAAAAAGCACAATCATGGACTGAATACACACCTGCATCATCTGGTTGAGGAGGAGGATACTACCTGGAGACAGCCAGTGCGGGTTGTCAAATTTGCCCCTCTAAAAACAAAAAGATTACAAAAAACATTGAAATGGAAACAAAAAGGTTGTCCTTTTATTACTTTGCTCAGCTGTATTTCAGCAGGTAATCCTCCTGGAAGCAATAGATAGAGCAGTGCTCTTACTGTAATCTTCTTGTAAAGGACACCACAGTTGTCATCATCGAAGGGCAGGTACCCACAGAGAAGAGCAAACAGCAGAACTCCCATGCTCCACACATCCGCCTGGAGGTTATACATCACACAGCAGCATTTCAACATCAAGTCTTACAGATAGGATTTCACAGCTCAGTTGCACTGAGTCATGCACCAGCGAATATGATCTGAACACCATGAAGGTGCAGACTTGTGGAACAGGCAGGTAATAATTATTCTTACTGAGAACAAATGCAAATTCTGTCACTTGAAATCATCTTCAAATCAAGCCCTTTGTTTCTAAGTTGTAAAGAGATATATCTGACATGTCTTACCTCTGAACCAATATATGCTTTTCCCTGGATGAGTTCAGGAGCAGCGTACGCAGGGCTCCCACAACACGTCATCAGCTCGTAACCTAAACCCCCCTGAGAGCAAAATAATTACACAACCATATTAGGAGGGGTTTCCTTTTTCTCTTTCTGTTTTTAAAGACAGATAAAAGAATTACTTTGTAGAAAATGTAACATCTAAGACATTATGCAAGTTTGATTCTCCCACAATGAGACTGGAAATGTGGTGTCGTACCTTAGGTTTGGCACATAAGCCGAAGTCAATCAGCTTCAAGTTACGGTCCTCGTCGATCAACAGATTTTCCTACGATTCATAAAAAACATCTCAATCAATACTATTGAACAGTGCTTATACCCAAATGCATAGCTTTTGGTTTATCTATTGACATGCATGCAGATTTTTCCTATTCTTACTGGTTTTAGGTCCCTGTGTGCATATCCTTGGCTGTGAACATAAGCCAACGCTGATACAATCTGCCTGAAAAACACCCTGGTTTCTTGTTCCGATAGCCGGTCTTTCGCTATGATATAATCAAACAACTCCCCACCTGGACAGTACTGAGAAGCAGGAGGAGGATTAAGGTACATATGTCATACTGGCTGACTTTCTTTGTGATCTGTATGTAACTTTACCTCAAGCACCATGAATATCTGAGTCGAAGTCTCTATGACGTGGTACAGTCGACAGATATGTTGATGACTCAGATTCTTCATGGCTTCGATTTCCAATTTCACACGTGGCAAGTCGTCCTGTGGAGAGAAAGATTTTCTGATTCTAATAGATCATGTCATCTGTCATTTTAATGTTAATCCATCTAGGACTTATTGTCACTAAAATATCAGAATCCAGTCGATAAATTCACGAGAAACCTTTGTTTTAATTGCAGCCTGTGAACTTTTTATTTCTTCACTTAGTGAAAAGCAAATAAATTCATACAAAGATCGTAAATCTTCTGGTGAAAATGAACTACATATAAAACAGCTCAGTTGACTGGATAACAGTAATCTGCCTGAAGCTCCAGCTGAGCAATTGCCCCGGTTATTTATTCATTTAATAAGGTTTATATGTTGTATTTTTCTCACCATATTATGACACGTGTGCTACTTGCACTTATTTTTCTTTGTAGCTTTGACTTTGGATTTTAGAGGAGTGTCCGCGAGCAGCTGAAAAATTAGATTTCAGTTTGGGATTAATAAATAAAGTAAGTAGGTTGGTAAATATCTATCTACCAACCTACCTGAAAATCTATCTCAACTTTTTTTCTGAACTGTGTATAAGATTATTATGCTATTACAAGCTCACAGTGAAAAATACACAAACTTTCCCACAAAAACAACAAAAAAACATAATTAATTCACTAAATACAATTTCTTTTTAATCACCTAAAATCATACTTAATAATCAAAATTTCATTTAACTAAGTTACTGATGATGAACACTGAATCTTTTTGACAATCACATAAAATACAGTTTGCTAATTATTCAGCACAACAGTTTTAACCATTACATTTGTTGTAGAAACTGAACATGCAGAGACCTGATGGTGGTGACCACACCACCAGATCTTCTCCCATTATAGCAGACAAAGATTCTGTAGCTTTTTTGCAGGATGGGATGATGTGTTGCCTTGGATGAAATTTTGTAAAGGCTACACTGATTCCATCGGGCACCCTTAAGAGGCCGACCATCATCACTCCACTATCACCTTGCAGACACATGGTGGCTTATCCACCAACTATCCAGAACTCCAAAAACTTGGACCATCTAGTGTAACATTGCATCAATCAGTGAAAAAAAAAATAGTTTACATGTACGGTATGTATGAGTCCACTGTCTGCAAGCATTGCTTTTGTGAGAATTGGTTAAGATAACATACCGGTAGCCCAATTTGGTTTGTACATCTGGAATGTACCTGCACCAGCTCTCCTGCCTCAGCTTCTACCTGTTCAATCAATTCCTGACCACTTTTCTTTTCAATATTACGACTATCACACCCAAAGAAAAATGGACTATCTCCTCCAGGACCCTGAAGTCTGCATGTCCTGCTCTTTCCATCTCAATCACTGGTAAAATATTTGCATCCTCTTCTCTACTGCCTGATAACACACATGGTCTTTCACCTACTCCAATAACAGTACAACTGCAGTCCTGTTTACCCCTCTTGACCACTATATGAACTCTTCACTCGCCTCTAGCTTGGATCTACCAAAAGTCAAATTGTCTGCAGTGACTCCGATCCTCAGTCTCATCCCTGATGACATGGTTAAGTTCCATCCCATCTCTGATCTACCTTTCCTGTAGCTTTGGCTACTTCTACCTCTACCTATAAACCCATCTCCTCTCCAACAACCTTGCTGAACAGCTTCAGTCTGGATTCGCCACAAAACTCGTCACAGAAACTGACATCCTTAGAGTAATGACATCTTTTCTTTCGATCCTCCATCTCTGGACATTTGACTATTCTCATTCTCTTGGATCTCTCTTTGACACATTAATCATTTCATCCTCTTCTCCCATCTCAAATCCTTACCAAACGTAACAAGCCCGGCACTTCAATCTGGCTCGCAGATCGTGAACAATTTGTCCACATTAACAACTGCTTATCACACAAATGCTCCACTTCTCACCACAGAAATGTGCTTAGTTCTCTCGGTAAGTCTTCCATGTCTTCATCCCCTCACATGGGTGCTATCATCCTCAACATTAACCTCTCCTTTGAGCAACACACAAGCGGAGTCACTCATCCATGTTTGGCCACATCTGGACTCAACTACTGTAATAACAGTCTGTATGGTTCATCACACAAAGACTGAAACAAGCTTCAAACCTCTGCAGCTTGCCTCCTCACTCACAATGCTTTCTGTGACCACATCATCTCTGTCCTATAGAAACTCCAAGGGCTTAATATTCCACAAATTTCATTCAAAACCCTCAATGATCTGGTTCCCTCCTATTTGACTGACCTCTTTCATCAATATAAATGTTCTCAGACATTTCCAAAGGCCTTGCACCAAACTGCATTTTTTATTTGCAGAAAGGTCTTTCTTTTTCTTCATACTGCATGGAAATAACCTTGCTTAACAATGTGGAGCTACCTCTTTAAATAGCTTCCTCAGAAGTTCACCTGGGAAACTAATTACTGAAATTGTTATGATCGATTTAAACAGACAAGAGAAAATCTTCCACAGAACAATTATAAGCAAAGTATTTAAATAATATACATCTGAGACACTGAATAATTTAAACAGTATCTACAAAACAATAGAAGGCATTTGAGACTCACCCCAAGATCTTTCTTATTCATGATTTTGATGGCAACCTTCTCTCCTGACAATATATGTCGACCCAGCTTGACTTTAGCAAAGCCACCTGCAACCATAATTTTAAGACACAAAACTATGTTTTTAAAAAAGTGTTATTATAAACATGTTAGGGTTAGGCTATGGACATTACCTGAGCCGATGGTCTCATAAACCTCGTAATATTTGTAAAGCTCCGCGGCTCCTCCGCGGTGCTCCGTTCTTTCCACAGGCATCCTCTCTGCACCAGCTGGTCGATAAAAGATAAAAAATAACATATTTTTAAGTCACGAATGCGCTCAGCTAAGAAACTGATAACATTGTTTCTGAATTCAACGTTTTAAGCTAACACTTACTGTCGAGCTAGCAGAACGTTAACTTTTGCGTTGCAATAACAATGAAAGTTGTTAAAACCATCACACTAAGAGATCAGGGGAAATAAATATCCTTCAAACTAATTAACGTATTTTAATAAACGTTATTTACTTACCTCGGTTTTTAAAATGAAATAAGGGAAAGGCAGGGAAGTCACTAATCAATAACCATATGGAGGAAAACCTTTAAGGCAGACAGGGATGTTACACAAGTTTGAATTTCGCACACGTTGACGTCATTTCCTGCTTCCGGTTTGTGCTTTGCTTCCCCCTTGTGGCAAATGGTGGTACTGTAACATTGAAACGCTTAAGACTGATAAAGGTTGGAATACCTGAATATTTTTTATTTTAACGGGTGTATCAATACAATATCTAAAAATGTTTAATGCTTATTATTGAAGGCCTAATTGGTTAGTTTTACTAACATCTTTGTGTTGATGCACTGCAACAACAAAAGAGAGAACTAAATAAATACAATGAGAAAAGTCATGTAGTGATAACTACTCTTTATGATTGTATTATTTTGATGAGAAATTATAAAAGTGCTTTTCTCTGTTCCCTAAGTTTAAATAACCTTAAATTAACATGCAAGACTGTTTATTTTGTTTTCAAATACATGTTTTTTTAAGATTTCAGCTGAATCCATCAAGTTCTTTTAATTTATTTAATCTGATTGTTAATCTCACTGCATCTATGCCTTATTATAAACTTTTTTGGTGAGGTTTCTCCTCATGTCAATTGTCATTTCATTCTTGTCTGTGCCTGTGTCCTTTTAATTCTTTATATTAAACCTTTATTTAACCAAAATAAAACCCAATTGGATGGAGATCATTTATCTAACAGCAGCACATGTCATGAAAAACAAAATAAGTAAAGTAAAATAAATTTTAAACATCAATAATTGTACAATTTCAGGCATGCAAACAGATTTTAGCTTGCAATGACTGAATTGGTATTTTTATGGTACATGTAATTTAAAAAATTATTGCTGTCTAAAAAGTAAGAAAGAACAAAAAGCCTGGAATGAAATGAGCTCCGACATCCTCAGCACGGTTTTTAAGGTGCTCCACAATGTTTTATTAGCAAAATGAAACGCTTGTTTTCTAGCTTTAGTATAGACTTTAGGAAACATTCAAATCATAAATATCACAAATGCCATTATTTGTCCGCCATCAAAGATTTAAGTTGTTTAGACATATTTCTCAGATATTCCAATTTGGGATTATACACTGCCATTTCTATTCTTAAGTGTGCCATAACCCATTAAAATCCTCCAGATTTCTCCTGAAATAGTTTTTTATGTATGAAAGTCCTGTTGTGGTCTGGTTTTACCTGACTTTTCCTGGAGCCTTGCTGATGTAACGGGACAATTTTTGTATCATTATCATCTGCTCCTGATTAACGTATGACTTCAATAAATAATCCATCCATCCATTTTCTTCCGCTTGTTCCCAGAGCGGGGTCGCGGGGGGGCTGGAGCCGATCCCAGCTGTCTCAATAAATAATTTAATTAGCAATTTATAAGAAATAAGCTTTTACTCAATCAACAGTTATGATTGTAGCCTGAAATGGTATAAATGGAGAAAAAAGGAGCAGAGAAATGAAAAGCAAATGCTCAGTGCATCATGGGAGGTTCCTCTGGCTGCATAATCACCCCTAACTATAAGATTTATTAAGAAGGAAGATCCTAGGAGGGTGTGAAGAGGATGCTTCCCGAACTAGAACATAAAGCTCTGCTGGACTGATGGATTTCCAAAAGCCCACGCCAGCATCTTTGATACAAATGGATTAAAAATAAACAACCTATTACAAAACTGGCATCAACATAATAATTTCTGCAGATAGAATAGATTAGTAGCAACGCCTTTCATGTGCATGGGTACACAGCGGCAAAGAAAGAATTGTATTTATCTGTAAATTGCACTGTTTGACCTTGTTGGTATGTGGTTTGATGTAGCTGACCAGAAAGGGGAATTTATGGTGTCAGAAGGTGTGTACATCTTCAGCTGAACTCAGCTCAAGCCTGTAATTAGGAAAAGGTGAGAGGTGACCTAAGGCACCAGTGAATGCATTTTAATAGAGCTGTACCCTGTAATACAACCACTCTTACTACGTGAGTCTTCTTTTTGTACCGTTTAAATCTGCCTTAAACAATACTGCTCTTACTGATCACACCAAGGGTGGTAGCTTATAAGAATCCTTTATCAAGTAAAAATATCATAAGTCCCAACACTTGGCAGACAGGGTCTGGCAGACATTCTGCAGGAGATAAAATTAAATGATTGATCGGTGGCTTGTCTTGTCTTTATGTTTTTTTTTGGAAAAGAGTTGGCTGTTAGGGAAGCAACTGGTGGTTAGTCGACTTCCAGGTGTCAGTAGGATGATAAAGCCTCTCATTTCGGTTTTGGTGGCAGATGGTCAGAAAGACATCAAACAAGTTACAGCTGTTTAAAAAAGAGAGTGGAAAGCGAATGCTGCAACGTAAAGGGCTTTTGTGTGGTCAATTTCACTGTAAATATGCTATATAAGTCCATTTACTATTGTGGATGTTTATCCTTTTTTATCCACACATATGTGGTTCACATATCTTTGAAGTAAGCTAAGTCTCTCTTGCATTGTGACCAGATGTGTTGTAAATCAGTCTAAATGGAAAAACCCCAATTTTTAACCTGGAAAGTCGGATTTCGGACACTTTTTCCACAAAACATGATGGAAAACTGATCTGTGTCTTGTTCTGTGTTTGCTACACAGAGCAAGATTTATTACATACTAGTATTTTCTGTTATTTACTGCTATATTTCTCTTCACTCAAACATAAAACAGCTGGAGGTGAGATAACAAGGCTTTGCTAATTTTTCTCTTCGTAAGCCGGACAAAGTCTGCCCATCAAGAAGTTAAAATATTTAGCAGGGGTCATTTATGGCAGCCATGTTTGAACTCCTGTAAATATGACGCACAAATACTACCCCACACTTTACATGGAAATGTTATTTCTCCTCCAGTAACATTTCAAGCTAAATAGGCTTATACGTCTAAGGGTTATAATAGACTCAAAGAGTTTAAAAGCTTCTTAATCTTGCATTTTATACTGTAAGATCTGATCATATGCCTAAAACTTTAACACCCTTTCACAGCTATCCATATTCACTGTGATCTGCATGCAACTTAAACTCAAAGCCCAACAGACAAAGGTGTATTAAAAACATCTAAAACTTGCAGTTCTGTAGCTCTCGAGGACTTTTCTGAGTTTGAACCATAACCACTTCATGTCTATCCTCCTAGTCCAACATTATGTCACACAATAACTTTGACCCAGATAGAAAATGTATAATCATCAACACAAATGATGTGTACTGTTTTAACATCAATGCAATAATAAGAAGAAACGACACACTCCCGCTTTACACTTATTTTACCATTTTTTCCCCTCCCACCTGTCAAGCTAACCCCACCTAACAAACACACACTCCCCCATAGAACATGTGTGTATGTGGCTATCCTTCTCCCTCCTCTTAGCTCACACTGCTCTTCAAAGACTCTCCCTCCTCTTAGCTCTCACTGCTCTCCACAGACTCTTCCTCCTCTTATCTCACACTGCTCTCCAAAGACTCTTCCTCTTAGCTCACACTGCCT
>JBAMHV010000004.1:5785789-5836604 GCA_037177535.1 Pseudomugil gertrudae | reverse complement strand
TTCTTTTCTGTTTCAATGTAAAGCACTTTGAGTTGTCTGTACATGAAAGGTGCTCTACAAATAAACTTGCCTTGCCTACAAATAAGACTTAAAACTACAAAAAAAGGGGGTCAAAAGCCAACTTTTGAGATGGGGTTGCATTACTTCCTCTAAAACTGCCTTACACTTCTGTGATGGCAGCATTAAAGTAGAAGAGTACAGAGAAATGCCTTAAGAGTTCAACTCTTTCAATGGAAAGCAAAGCATCTTTCCACAGGACAATGCAAAAGCCACATTGTGAACATGTTAAAAAGGCACGACTGAGGAAGAAGCGGGATCAGATGCTGGTCTGGTGTGTTTGCACTTAAGAGCAGCAAGTATGGTACAAAAATGGTTTGTATTCTTCATGCTAGAGCATCTTGTAAAAAGGAAAGGAGGTAATTGCTTTAAGCTGTTGAGAAAACATGACATATCCTCAATCTCTGATGTGCATCCAGTAATGATTGTTAATAACAACAACAAAAGTTGATTTTAGAAATCTAAAATCTCACCTTGTGGTCATAACAATGATAAGTACCATCTGCTCCCATACCATCTGCCAGAAGTCACTGAAGGTTTTTGGCAAAGGACCTAAAGGACACAAAATACTGTTGTACTAAATTGTGTTCAGTAGAAACAGTAAATCCACCCTATAAAGCTCATCATGACCCATTTGATGCATACAGTTTGAGACATTTTGCATCACCGTATGGGAGACAATCTCACAGTTGCCATCTGTCCCTTATTACATACTAAGACAATATCATTTTGACATATCATATGGTAATTAAATTGTCAAACCAAACAAAGCGATCATTTAAAACGCTTGAGTTTTAAAAAAAATAATTTTTAATGTGTCAGGCTTTAAAGGGTTAAGACAAGAAATGTATACTGCATGAAGACTACTACTGTGTAAAGGGTTTACGGGCTCTGGATGTCAGATCACCACAGAAAACCAACTTAAATTACAATCATTTCAAAATGCAAGTTTAAAGTCCTGACATTAGCACAACAGCAACATATCTTCCCTTAATCTCTTTTTTTCTAACAAACTGAGCCATTCTACATGCCAAAAACATTAAAAACATGTGTGAAGACCCTGCACTATTACACTCTGATATTAAAACATTTAAACAAATTGCATCCATAAAAAGATACTTAAAAAGTATGTTAAGTGTACAGCTTCTTACCCTGAGTTGCGATGTAGGCGTTGCGCGTCTTGTACCCATCCATGAAACTAGCATTAATGTAATCTGATGTCTGCAAAACGGCGCAAAGAAAATTAGGATTCACTGCTTAAAAAGGTACAATATATAGCATCCTCAGAAAGCGCACTTAACGTTTCTGTTCACATCAGGCGAGGAGAGTGATGGGCACAAAACATACTCGTTGGTCGGAATCCTAGCCACAACAATGCTGCCACATGTACGGTAATAGCAAGGCTAACTAGCATAATAATACAGATATAGATTGCAAAGACATTTCTCAACCACTCTGCATATACAGTATTAAGGCACTGGTAATAGATAAAGTGTGTATTTCATTAATACAATATGAGCAACTAATGGATATCACTTGATGAGGGAAAAACACTCCAAAGGAGTTTTTTTTTTTTAGTTTACATAGATTTAGGTAATTTTTCCCACAAATAGTTAAAAACTTGGGATGAGTTTTCTACTACTGGAAAGAGCTTACAGTAAATGTATTTTACTTATTAAAAGAGAGCAGATTGCACTGAGATGTGGATACAACCGCAGATACACACATTTTGTCCAGACACAGTAATCTGAATTAACAGCTTATAACAACAATTTTCCCACATTTGCATTTTGAGTAAAATTACATCCATAGTTACATGACTGAAAACAAGAATATCTAAAAAATATCAATGCTGAGGGCTTCGTTGAGGAAAAACAGACCCTAAAAGCCACATTCACACTCTGATTGGTTGAGGGAAATCCCAGAAAAGGTTGCAGCGCTTGATAAACACAGCTAGTACAGCTGCTCGCTAGGAGCGATATTCCCTGAAACAACCACTGACAAAAAAAGAAAACCTGAGCAGGACTGAAAACGACTCGATCACAGCAAGTCAACAATAAAGCAAAAGTAACTGTATACAGTCTTGTAGGTTTTCCTGTAACTTATGCCAAACCATAAAGCATCAAGAAAAAGGAAAAAATGAGCAGAATTCTATTTAATTGGAGGATAAATAAATTAGTCATTTTTATTTTTAATTTTATATTCAATTCAATTTTATTTACAGTACAGACCAAAAGTTTGGACACACCAGTAAACAAAGCAAAAGGTGGCTACTTTGAAGAACCTAGAATATGACATATTTTCAGTTGTTTCACACTTTTGGTTATGTACTATACTTCCATATGTGTTAATTCATAGTTTGGATGCCTTCAGTGTGAATCTACAATGTTCATAGTCATGAAAATAAAGAAAACGCTTTGAATGAGAAGGTGTGTCCAAACTTTTGGTCTGTACTGTATATATAGCCCAGTATCACAACAAAGTCGCCTCAAAGGGATTGACACACAGTTAATCACACAACATACAATAAACACAGTAATGACTACATTAAACTAGGCAGACCCAGGACATCCTGTCCTTAGACCCTCCTTCTCAGTAAGGAAAAACTCCTAAAAAACACAGTTGTGGGGATCAAAAAACAAAGAAACCTCATGGAGCCCACATTGAAGGAGAGATCCTCTCCCAGGACGGAGAGGCAAATAGGCCTAGGACTGTTATCACTTAGTTCATCTACATTCTAAAATAACAGGGCATGTTAATAAAAAGAAGGTACCTAATAGGACAGATTCTCTGGGACTATCCTTATGTGAATGTTCCCTGAGCTCCCGTTTTCAAATGAGCAAATCTGCTTCTTTGGTCTGCATCAGAGTTAGAATTTACGTTCCTGCTGCTCTAAATTAACTGTACTAGTGGATTAGTAATACATTAGATCAAATATTTGATCGATGTGAATGATCTCCTGCAGCACTAAGGACATTTAAAACATTATCTATAATCAGAGATACAAAAGGAGTTGATTCATTACCTCGTCATCATCAGAAAGCTGGCAGAGTCGCACTCGGGACTGGTCCAGGCAGAGAACATCACTGTACCGGTTCTTGATCTGATTGGATAATTTTCTGAAAGAAATAAACAGACTGCGGTTAAGGAACTGACATCTAACACACAATGTTTCGTTATCAGTTGAGAAACATAAGGTGCTTGTAGACTCTTACTTGGAATAATCAAATGTGCCTTCTGGAGGCTCCTTGCGAATATCCTCATACTCCTGATAGATCCCCCTCTTCTTTTTCCTCTTCACATACTCAACCAACTCATTTACTGACATGCCTTCCTGACCGGGCATGTGAACAGACACCTCCATGCAGTGGGTCTCATCGTCAGGGTCCCATGATGAGGACAGAGGTGGGGACTGAGATGAAGGCTGATTGGGTGGACGAGGCAGAGATTTCTGAGGTAATGGGGGCACTCCTTCCTCTTCACCCTCCTCATTTCCAACATCATTCTGAGACCCGTTAGCAGAGTTTATTTTTCCAGCTGCTCCATCATCTTTCTGTGAAAGTGGCGTATCAGGTGGGGTGTCCGACTGCGGCGGAGCTTGGCAGCCACGCCCATTTTTGTTTGCGTTCGGACCACCAACACTTAAGTTGGTTTCGCTCATTGCAGAGCCATTCCAATGTTGGTGGTTCCCCTGTGGCCTGTCTGCGGCAGTATTTGACATCTGCTGGTACTGGCCGGGGCTTCGAGTCCTGCCCTCCACTGCACCGCAGTGGTTGTGTGGGTTAGCATTGTTGTCATCGTGGCAGTTAGAGTTAGCTACGGCACGCTCAGTATCCAGTTGTGTATTCATATGGGAGTGGGGCAAAGTACTACCTATGCTTGTGTTGCTGTTGTCTAAGCTGTAAGAGCGCAACAGGCTTCCAACACAGTCATGCACGTCATGTTCTTGCGTGTCTCCCCTAGTGGCATTTGTTTGTATGTTAACACAGGACTGAATCCAAGCCACGTGGCTATACTGGGATGTCCCACCCAGGTGCTCAGGTAGGGAGGAAATTGGGATATGACTAGCCAACTCGTGTGCTTTCACTGTGCATACCTAGTGAATGGTGGACAGAAAAACAAACCACAAATTAAATAAACACATTTGACATTTATGTAAACCAGTGACAGAAAATAAAGACACATACTCTTTCTCTCAGCTTTTCTCTAACAAAGAGGCGAAGAACTGCAAAAGGTGCTCGAAACCACAGCGGGGAAGACACAATGAAGACACATTTTAGACGAGCTGGAAATGCCCCCTGGGAAATACACACAATGACACAAAATAATGAAAAAAAGTGTTCGTTTCAGAGTACACGAGGAATTAAGATGGAGTCACACGAGAGAGCAGCAGAGGATGATCCTTACATTTACCTTGAGCAAATTGAGAATCTTGACACAGAGTTCGTAGTCAAAATTTCCATAACTGGAATTTGTCATGTCGTAAATAAATATGAGTCCGTCTCTTTGAGTTTGTATACTGGAAAGGAAATTGACAAGATTCTTGAATTAAAAATCACAGGATGAGTCCTACAGCAAGTTTGTCTCCATACTACACTTTCACCATGATTTGAGTTATTGTTTTGATTAATAATTTACATGTCATGAGCTTTACTAGCAAGAATAGACAAAAAAAGACAGACAACAATGGACGCACACATGAAAAATAGCTACATCCATGCAGAATAAGAGAATCAACAGTGAAGCTTAGGGTGCTGGGGGGTCTGTATGCATAAATGGTGAGCACTTTACCTCTCTATGGCTTTGTCCAACTGATAGATGATGGCCTGGAGCACGGCTTTGTGGGTAGTGACGTCTGGCCGATGGAGGCGGGCAGTGAAGAGTGCTAAAGCAGCCCCGTTAGCATCTCGGCCAGGCTGATGGGAACATAAATATACAACAACCATAAATCATGTAGTCTACTGTTGAAAACACTTAAGTACAAAGACTAATCTTATAAATATAAAAATATAAAAAATCATTGCTGGCCCTACAAACTTGAAAGAACTTCCAGTGCATCTGTTTTTGCAGACTGGAAGCACCAATTGCTTGTTTTTCAACCTAACAATACACTCATTTGTCACAAAAGTGTTTCAGGTAAATGATGCCACACGTTTACTCTGGCCTGCCTTCTCCTTCATTTTATCTCTGCTCACAACCAACCAGCATGAACATCTCAATCAAACAAGTTAGAAAAATAAGCTGACAAACAGACTGTGATGAACTGAACACGCCAAAAACATAAAACACACAACACAGATATGGTATGCCAAACAGTTGATACGTTTTTTTAAAATAAAAGATTGTGTTATTAAACAAATAATATTAATAAAAACCACCCTTTGTAAAATAAAATATCAATACAGGTACAGGATCTAGTCTTTAAACTATAAGTAGTTGCTGCACAATGGGACTGTGAAGTCAATCCAAACCTGGATATCAGGTTGGCTCATGTACCATATTAGGGTTCCCACTAGGGATAAGCAATTAATATAAAAAAAATTTAAAAAATAAATGAAATTGACATTCTATACTATACAGTCATTTAGCAGACGCTTTTATCCAAAGCGACTTACATATGATAAGCAGCCATTCTAACCATAGCTATTATAACCTAACATGCATGTCTTGTGGGTGGGAGGAAGCCGGAGTACCCGGAGAGAACCCACGCATACATGGGGAGAAGATGCAAACACTGTGTCTGTTGTGTGTGATTAACTGTGTGTGAAGCCCTTTGAGACGACATTGTTGTGATACTGGGCTATATAAATAAAATTGAATTGAAACACGCAAACAGAAAGGTCGCTGGACAAGCCTGAGCTCGAACCAGCTACCTTCTAGCTGTGAGGCTACAGTGCTAACCACTGCTCCACCATATACCCATTCACAACCATTAATCAACGTAATCTAGATCATGTCAATATTTCATTATTTGACTTTTTCATTTCTTTTAAATATTTATACATAAATAATAAACTGTTTTTCCTTTTGCTGCTTTCACTAAGCTCTTTAATTAAAATATTTGCAACAAATATCTCAGTTAGCTATGACAGCTAACAATAAATTTAACTGAAATACCTGATAATATTTGTAATCAGGATAACCTGTTGATTTAATCGTGATATTAATTTAAGCTCAGGTCACCCAGCCCTGTACTGTGTAGAACTGCTTAAATCTTGTCACTTCTCTTTTTATAGTCAATATAAAGCCAAACATATCAATCCAAAGCAATCACCACCAATTATGACCCTTTGACCATATAGGTGTGCAAAGGTCACACTAGGACCAGAACATGAGGTCTCAAACACAAAAAGCTGCTTCTTATTAAACTGTTTCAATATTATGAAAAATAATCTTTTATCATTTTTTGCATAATCCTGCACGTGTTGGGAGTTTTCCCCGCGGCAACACACCTGATTCAAATCAATGAGTAATCAGCAGACTTGTACAGAATTTGACATGAAGCTCTGCATAAGTCTGCTAATTAAGTCTGATGTGTGTCAGGTGTGTTACAGCAGGGAAACTCCCAACACTTGCAAGACTGCAGAGTTCGTCAACCCTGATCTTTGTAATAAACACACTACCTATTTGACTCAATGTAAAATGTAGGTTTTTATCATTAGCTAACAATATAATGGCAGTATTGTGATAACACACTTCTTTGTTTTAACATTTCCATATATAAAAACAGAAAAATACTTTTAATAAATGCAGTGAAACTCTGAATAAAACATGCACAAACAAATTCTCTCTCTGCTCCAGATGTTTAAAAAATGTTAAATAAAAAGGGGGATTTTGCTAAATTGCATTGGTTCCATGACTAGAGCCGTCAACCGCAAATGAATAAACCAGTACCGCTTTGTTCAGTGGCTCACAATTGCATTATTACTCACCAGGACTGTAAATTTGCCATTCAGCAGTTCAGAGCGCAGAGGCTCCTCGTCTGGGTTTATATTTATGATGCCCTCTTTGATTCTTGTATTCTAATTTCAACGATAAGCAGGAAAATATAGAAATGCAAATTAGCATCCTCTGGCCAATTTAACATCCAAAGATCACATAAAAAACAGCAGAAACATTTGTTTAAATATATAAATCCTAAGTTCAAAGGACCTGTGACTCCACTTGTTAAGTGTGTGTATGTGTAATAAGAACTGTCATCTGAAATGTCCTGTTAACAACTTATTAACAAACACGAAACAGAATTCATTCTAACATGATGGGCCAAATAATGTCATCACCATCTATTTTTTTAATCATATTTAATTATGTGGCTAATACTGAATGATGATTGATTTCACTGATGTAATAACTTAAAAACACTTGTATAAAAACAAAAACTTCAGTTGCTTGCTGCTAAGGAGAAGACATCCAAGGGTCAAAAATGTAATCAAATTGTGTAAACACATGTGCCCAAATTAGTCCCCATCAAAATTAAACTCTACCTTATACGCTTGAAATAAATCAATGGCTCTTGAGACATCAAACTTGCGAGCCATAAGAAACTTAACGGCTGTAGGTTGGGAGACGAGCCCAGCGCTGTGAGGCAGCTCCCTGCTTCGCACCTCACTCAGGAACTCCTCCACAGCCTGCAGACACGTGGCGCAAAAAAAAAAAAAAGTGGGAAAAGGTGTCATGGTGGATGGGTTAGGATAACGTAGAGGTAAATACTAGAAGTCATTTCAACAATAGTCCTTTACTAACTCCAGTTTCCAGCTATATCCTGCAGGTATTAGATGTTTCCCTGGTGAAACTAAACTAATTCAAATACAAATTAAACAGCTGATTCTGCACCAATATGTTGTGTATTAGAGTATTCAAAACACAGAGTAGCATGTACCGGTCCTGCAAATCTGATAGTTACCTTCACCAAGTTTGAGGTCATGCGTTGGGGGGTGTTGGTCTGTCTGCCTTTCTTTTAGCAATATAACTCACAAAGTTTTAGATTTTGATTAAATTTTCAAGAAATCACAGAAAGGAAATGACAAACAAGTGATTAGATGTTGTCGATGATCCAGACCACCACCTGGATCCATGAATTCTTTACTATGATGGGAATCATTTTGTAATTTAGAGCTTCTAACTCAAAAATAAACTCACATGCAGAGGTTTGCACTCCCTAAGTGCTTCCTGTTTAAACCATTTATGGCCAAATCCTGCTTTCACATCTCTACAATACGTTATCACAATTAAGAACAGTTAACCAATATTACGTTATCATAAACAACTGTTTTCATGTAAATCTTGTGATTGGCAATAGTACATCTTTTAGAAACATCTGTCTTTTAAACAATTAGATCCATATCTATTAAGTGATTTAAAAAACAAAAAATGTTATTCTTAACATGCCATGTAAAAAAAAACTAAATGTTGATTTAAATGCTGTTGAACTATTTCTAAAAAACGATTTGTTATGAAATGTAAAACATAAAGGGTGGTTTAATACTTTTTCAAAGGATTGAACATAGAATAGAAGATAATAGTATATTAAAGTCTGATATGTAGTCGGTGTGCGTCCCGTTATTAGACTTTCATTACTTGATAACGGCAGTCATAAAATGCAGTTATCAGACTCATAGCGTGACTTTTGATATGAAGTAGTTTTTTCAGGTCCACCTCTTTTACTAGAAAGCAATGTCAACATCATTGCTAGGAATCGGTGGATCATTTCTCTGAATTTATGAGTGTATATCCGATAGACAGCATTGGCTGTTAACTGGCTGTAAACTAACACTTATGTCAGTTTTCAACTGTCATGATATAAAATGAGTATAACTATTGTAATAAAGACTGGTAGTCTATCTTAAAATGGTCTAAAACAGGATTTTACTCCGGGCAGGGTAGCAATCGAGGAATTTCCCCTTCCAATCAACAATAGCTATTAGCATTAGCTAACTGCTAGGTTACATGTGGTAGCTTTATAGCTGTTAAAAAATAAAAACGAAACAAAAACCCACAATAGGCCCTTGTTTAAGATGAATAGAAAGAAGTTATATATACTTATAAAGACAACATAGTTAGTAGAAATATATGCATGCTGCCTTTGGGACAATTGGACACCCTGAAAGCGGGTACACGAGACACTGCCGGCTAAATGATCCCATTTACTACCTGCAAACGCCATCATGCTAACACACATGCTAACTGCTGTCAGTCACACTGGAGTCAGACGACTCTGGAGAGTAAGAACGGGCCATGGCCGTGTACTATAACATACTGCTACTACGATTAAAATTGTGATGAGATATATTTAAAATAACACTGTTTGGAGAAGAAAACAGCAATGAAATGTCTTTATCCAGAACATGAGGGAATGACGATGAAAAAAAATAGTCAAGAGACCCTTACCAGCTGCTCCTGAGGTGTCAAGGCTTCCGCCATCTTGAAGCCTCCGCAACGTCGCAACGGGCGCGCCCACCAGCCGCTTGCTCACGCCCTGTGACAGATACGCGAAGCCCCGCCCACAAATCCGTACTGGTAAATGAATAGTTCATCAAAATAGACATGTTAAAACTATATGTATAAGATTTTCCTAAACACTGAAATATAACAGTTCTCTTCGAGTTTGTTTTTCCAACACTCAAATGAACCACTCTAAAGTACAGATAAGTCTGCTTACATCTATTTATTGTGCACAATAACTATGAACAAATCCAATCTTCCTGACTATATTTTTCTGTAGGGATTTATAAACATAAAACAGAAATCAAACATTTTACCCGAGCTAAGATAGGTGGTAGAAAATGGATGGATGGATGGAAGGAAATGAAGATATAAGCAAGCATTACGCTCATCTCATCTTGAAAATGATTAGACAAAGTCTTGTACATGTGATTTGTACATTTCAGTGTTTAAAAGTAAAATCAACGGACCATTAGTTTTATTTTGCAAATCCCATTTGACCAAAATATATACAGACCCTGAATTATACAGGGTTTGGGCTTAGCAATTCACAGTCTTTTAAAAGAAACATTTAGAAGCACGTTTGGTTTCACCAGAGTAGATTCATTGGATGCAATTTTATTTTAACATGTATTCACCTAAAACATGTCAAATACTAAATCTATCGGCAGTTGGCTCTCTGATAAATTTGTACTTACATTTATTTTACAATCAATTAGTTTAATCTCTAACAAAATAATATTTTGATAGTGATGTATTCAGTGATCGGTACATAGGAACTCTAGTAGGCGCATCCGATGTCACATCGGACACTTTTTAGTGCAACATCGGCGTGACACGGGCGGTCTTTTTGATCTCATATTTGTTTTGCACGAGCTAACAGAACGTTTACAAAATAACCACTAAGATGGTGACGTTTGTTTCACATATTTAAATACATTTTATAATTCAGTTAAATGAGTTATTTGAATGTCATGTTGAATAACATCCGCTTATTTAGGGGTTTGTCAAAACCAGTACGAGTTAATCGACATGACCTCGGGTCCTCTGAAAAAGAAAACTTACATGGGACAACATCTGGTCAAAAAGAAAATAAGGTACGTGTAGATAGATAATAACTTTAATTGCCTTTTGTTAATGATTGATTAAGAACAATAATGATTCTTCTTGATACCCAAAAAGGCAAGTTTATTTATTTAGCACCTTTCATGTACAGGACAGCTCAAAGTGCTTTATAAATAGGTCCGTCTTATTTGTGTTAAAATGACATATTTTCAAACACAGCATCCAAAGTTATGATGAACCCACAGATGGAAATGGATTGTTGCAAAATACATGGAATCAGTCAGACAAAACGGGCAAATTCCTCTGTGGAAAGAGCAACATGGTATGTATGATGGTTTTAGTCAGAGTTTTCAAGGTAATGAAAAACAATCTGTAACCCGATTGAAAACAAGTATGTTATTTCATGTATTAGGCTGATGGACCTGGGTTTTCATTGGGGGAATCTCTGTTCGCTCTTGATGAAGAGATGCTGCAGGTTTTGGATGCTGCGGATCCTGTGAAGGTTGTGGTCCACAATGTTTGTCCAACATCAGTCAACAGAGATGCTAACAATGAATCAACTCCTTCTGGTGCCTTTGCTCCTCCGCGACCCCTTGCACTGGCTGTACACAGTAAAAAAGAAAGCGACTTAGTCCAGATGAGGGACAAGGCATGTCTTCAGGCCTCAGACAGGGAAACCTGCAGGGTCCTTAGGTCAAAGGAGAGGGATTGTCAACACAGAGGGGACTGTAAGAAATCAGGATGCGGTGTGGACTGCAGAGACCTTGCACAGAAACTTCTCTTTAGTGAAGACTCTGGTGAAGTGGATCATCAAGAAAACAGCCATTCAAAACCAACTTCTGCTTGTGTCAACCTTAAGACTAATAAAAAAACAGAAAACAGCCAGAAAGCTGGCACCTCAAGCAAGTAAGTGTTTACTCGAACACATTTGTATTGTTTCCTTGGTGTGTTATTTACCTGTTATGTTCTTCTGATAGCGTTTTCCTGCTCACTCTTTATGTTTAAATAGGCAGACCCTCAGCAGAAAGGTGTTTTCTCCCAGCAATGACAAACATGGGTCAAGTCCACCTCCAGATGTATCCAGTGACTATATCTTGTTCAGTCCTACTCGTCTTGCAGCAGCTATGAAAAAGGGTAAAGTCCAGCAACAGTTACAGAATCAATCTGCCTCTGTGCTTACTGTCCCCAGTGGACTGGATCTCAGCACTGCCAGTGACGGGCTACCTGATGGTAAAAACCCTTCTCTTTATGTGTTTTTTCTTTATTTGTAATAAAAGCTGAAGAAATGTGTGGAAATGTGCTATCAGATGTTAATTTAGGGATAAACTTCATATAAGCACATAGAATAAGCAGACATGATGATGGATTTTATATATAGATCCTTTTAAAATAATTTTCACTTTACATTAAACATACATTTGTGTTTTTATTTGACTTCATTATTGTTTCCTCAACTTAATTTTATTAGATTATTTATGCTGTATAGCACCAAAACTGTCACCCATGTGCTCATTTTAGGCCAATTGTAGAGTCGATTTGTAAGATTGCCTGTTTTATTCATTGCTGCATGTAACGGTTGCACCCTGTGCTCTGTTGCAGTGATGGCCTTGTGTGTTCCACTGGAGAAAGCTGAAAAGCTTCTTTTGTCCAGCTGGGGTTTACCAAAGCCTGTACTGGAGCGCTACCAGAGACATGGAGTTACTCAAATGTTTGAGTGGCAGGCTCAGTGTCTCACTGTTGGACAGGTGCTGCAGGGAGGTAACCTGGTGTACTCGGGTATGAGTAAATAACATTCTTCTACATATTGCTTTGCAAAACTTTGATCTTCATTTTAATCAGCCTTTATTTCTAATGGATATCAGCACCTACCAGTGCTGGAAAAACCCTGGTGTCAGAGCTGCTGATGCTAAAGCGTGTGCTGGAGACCAGGAGAAAAGCTCTCTTCATTTTGCCCTTTGTTTCTGTGGCCAAAGAGAAGATGCACTACCTCCAGGTGAGGGAGAGCTGGACAGAAGATAAAATGGTTGTTTTGTTTTTGTTTTTGATACTCTGTTTGACCAAAGATGTTGATATATATTTTTTTACCTTATAGAGCATATTTGAAGAGGCAGGAGTTCGAGTGGAGGGATACATGGGCAGCACCTCAGCTACTGGGGGGTTCACGAAACTGGATGTGGCTGTTTGCACCATAGAAAAAGCCAATTCTCTCATTAATAGACTCATTGAAGAAGACAACATGAGTCTTCTGGGTATAGTATTTGTAATAATTGTGCAAAAGTAATCACATACACATACCTGTTGATGAATACCTTTGTGGTGGGTGTTCATGATCAGCAGATTGCAGACCACAAGTTTAAATGTTGTTTTTGCATTGCTAGGTATGGTGGTAGTAGATGAGTTGCATATGGTGGGAGATTCTGGGAGGGGATACCTGCTGGAATTGCTCCTAACCAAAATCCTCTACATCACGCAGAAGCATAACAGTAAATGGTGTGTGTCCATTTGTTTCTTTTGAGAACATTTTTTGGATTATTTCCTTCTGCTTTGTTCTAATGTCTGGTATTTCTACAGCTGTCTTTCTGAGGGTGTACAGATAATTGGTATGAGCGCTACTTTACCAAACCTCTCACTCCTGGCTGGCTGGTTGGGTGCAGAGCTTTACCAGACAGATTACAGGCCTGTACCTCTACAGGAACATCTAAAAGTGGGCTGTAACATCTATGACAAGAGCCTCTCTGTGGTCCAGCAGTTCATTCCTGCTCTCCATATCAAGGTAACGGAGATGGATAATGCCTCACGCGTTATCAAGTATATAATGATGTAGCATCACAGCTGGTTTTCCAAATAATTTAAACTCAATATTTTAATTAAACATGTTACAAATTGGATTCGGCAGACAAATAGTTTCAGTTTCTACTTCACTTTAATCCCTCTTTAATAAGTTCAGGCTCAGAGGAGACAGTGGTACCGCCACATTGTGTTTTTCCTTTTAGGATGTTTTACTGACAATAGTTTTCAGAAGTGTTCTTGTTCCAACTTTTCCTGTTGGCGTCCAGGATTTTCTTCTTACCAGACGTACCAACATTTTCTTGATTTCTTTTAGTCAATCTTGGATCATTTATGTGATCTTTTATTAAATTACTCCTAAGTTTGAGTTCCCAATTCCCTCTTCTTTCACTGAGTGTTGCTTCCTCACCCTCCTTTGCCATAATCAGCATCTCTGAGATGTGTTTTGGACTTTTAACACCAACATTACTTCTACTGATTCTTAACCCTATCAGTTATTACAAGATGTTCTGCCACACGTTTGCTTTTATTTCTTTTAGCTTAACTTTTTCTTGCTGTTTTTTTCCTCAAAATGCATTTTTTAGACAAAACTCAATGAGCACTTATTAAAAAAAAGACTACGCCTCAATATTTTTTCCCTACTCTTATATATCAGTGTTCTACAAATAATTACTTTCTGCATTATTTCCATTAAGTGAATCGTGTCATATCCATTGAATGATGTGTTTTCTCTTTAAAGGGTGATGATGACCACATTGTGAGCTTGTGTTATGAGACGGTTAGAGAGGGCCACTCTGTGCTGCTGTTTTGCCCTTCCAAGAACTGGTGTGAGAAGCTGGCAGATACCATCGCTAGAGAGTTTTATAACCTCAGACATACTGGTATGTAAAGATTATTTTCTGCATATGGTTTTTCAGAATGAGGTGAAGTAAAATTGGGGCTTGTTAAAAGATGCATTGTATTTCTGCACATTGAACATGCTACTTGTACGGAAGTGTCATGTTTTAGGAAGTGAGTATATTTTGTTGTTGTGGTGTCTTTGTTCCAGATGGTCAGAGTGATCCAGACACACCTCGAAGGGTGTGTCTGGATCAGGAGGGACTAGAGGATGTTACAGCCCAGTTGAGACGAACTCCAGCAGGTTTAGACCCCATTCTGCACCGCACGGTGCCTTGGGGAGTGGCTTTTCACCATGCCGGTAAAGATATTCATTTAACACCAAACTTTAAACTAAATGACTGCTTATTTTTTTCTCATCATGTATAAGTAATAAAATATTTCACATCTCAGGTTTGACATTTGATGAGCGTGACGTGTTGGAGGGAGCTTTTCGTCGGAGCTTAGTAAGAGTCCTCGCTGCTACATCTACTCTCTCTTCAGGGGTTAATCTTCCAGCTCGCAGAGTCATCATTCGAACTCCAACTTTCAATGGACGTCTGCTGGACCCACTCACATACAAACAAATGGCCGGACGAGCAGGAAGGAAAGGAGTGGACACTACAGGTATGGAGCGACTTGAACAAGGAGTGGGGTATCTCTTGCTTTTTGCTGTTGTGTATTTTTTAAACAATCTTCTCTTTGGCATCATACCAGGAGAAAGTGTGCTGGTATGTAAGCAAACAGAGCGCCAGAAAGGTATCAGTCTCCTTCAGGGGGCTCTTCAGCCAATTAGCAGCTGCCTGGTGAGAAGGGAGGGCGAAGGTGTCACCACTAGCATGCTCCGAGCCATCTTGGAGGTATGCAGACACTTCGCACACCTAAATGTGTTAATAGATTCACTAAATTCATTCTTTTGTAGTGGTTTTTTATGATCACGTTGGTTTACAAATGGCTGCTTTACAATGTCTGCAATTGCTTTTTGGCTTTTATGTACATAATTCAAACTCACAGATAATTGTTGGAGGTGTGGCGAGCACTCCACAGGATGTGCGGTTGTATGCTTCGTGTTCACTTCTCGCTGCCAGCATGAATTGTGACAGCAAGAAAGACTCTAATGAAGAGACCAACAGAGGAGCTATTGAAGCCTGTGTTGAATGGCTGATGGAGAACGAATTCATTAGTATTCAGAAGGAAGGAGAAGGTGATTTGACTGTTTTGACAGTGTTTATTCTTATTCTTATCATCTGCTACAGTACTAGTCGAAAGTTTGGACACACTTTCCCCACTGTATTTAATGGAAAAGTGTGTCCAAATTTTTGACTGGTTGTGTACATTCACTCTTTACTTGACACTGTGGTAACACTAGTTATTTTACAGTTATTCTTACAGTTAATAAATAGTTCAAACATGCCTCATTATTGTCACATGAGCCTAATTATTATGAGTTTTTCTCACATTTCCTCTCATGTCATTTCCAGATGAGCGTTACTGTCCAACCCAGCTGGGCTCTGCTACCCTCTCTTCCTCCCTCTCTCCTCCAGAGGCTCTAGGAATATTTGCAGATCTCCAGCGGGCCATGAAGGGCTTTGTACTAGAAAACGATTTGCACCTTCTTTACCTGGTACACACATGATTCCTCTCAATCATCTGAAAACATATCTGGTAGCTTATAAGTCGTCATTTTTGTTGTATATGAAACAGAATTGATAGTTAGTAAAAAAATGTGCTTTTGTAAATGTAACAAAGCTTTCAAACCTATGTCTGATTTCTTCTCAGATCACCCCGTTGTATGCAGAGTGGACTACCATAGACTGGTATCAGTTCTTCTGTTTGTGGGAGCAGCTGCCTTCATCGATGAAGAGGGTGGCAGAGCTGGTTGGTGTCCAGGAAGGCTTTCTCGCACGATCTGTCAGTGGCAAACTTGTTGCCAAGACTGAAAAGCAACATAGACAGATGGCTATTCATAAACGGTAAATCACACATTAGTTAATTGCTTCACACAAAATATAAACCTATCTTCTTCACTAAAAGCACTTTGCACATATTCTTCTTCTGCTGCATTATTAAAAACAAAGGAAAAATGGACATTTGCTGAAGACAGTCACACTGGGAATAATCCCACTAATGTTTGCCTTCCTTTTCAATCCCTTGTCAGGTTTTTCACCACCCTTGTTCTACAGGATCTAGTGAATGAGGCACCTTTGGGAACTGTTGCATCTAAATACAACTGCAATCGTGGACAGCTGCAGTCCCTCCAGCAGTCTGCTTCCACATATGCAGGTACGTAGTTTAGACTGTTGGAAGTTTCCTGGGAAACTAGTGAAAATCCTGGGAAAATTTAGTTGGACAAAGAACAACATTCAGTCAGAAACTTAGAAACAGGATGATAAATTATTCTGTCTTTTAACTCTGCACAATGATTTTTGAGACGAGGGCTAACAACAACAGTAGCATCTTGTAACAGGAACAGAAGCACTACTGGGAGGACTTATGTAGAGGACACTATCCATCTGTTTAAGATGGTCGTAGGTTGCAGTGTAAAACCTAGAAGAGATACTTAAACATGGTTCAGATCAAGTTCATCTGGAGGGAGGGGGTGTCACATTATCCAGATGATTTACTTTAAGAGACTTGTCCTACCTTTTTGCCTTTCCTTCAGGTATGGTGACAGTGTTCTGCAAGCGCCTGGGCTGGCACAACATGGAGCTACTCTTGTCTCAGTACCAGACCAGACTGAGCTTTGGAGTTCAGAGGGAGCTTGTTGACCTGGTCAGGGTTTCCCTTCTGAATGCAACACGTGCTAGAGCGCTCTACGCCCAAGGTCTCTGCACCATTGCTGAGCTAGCCAGAGCAACTGTAGCTGACGTAGAGAAAGCTTTGCGCAATGCAATCCCATTTAAGAGGTAGGTCTTAATCAGTTTATGTGTCCTGTTATAATGTAATTTAGCATATTTCTTCAAGCGTAGTGCTAACTCTGCTGTTGTTTTGGTGATTTTTATCCTGCTTAAGATTACTTAGCATCCTGCTAAATTAATTGTCCAAGTGTATAAGGATTTATGTTGTTTAGAATTGCCATTTCATGGTAATTATTAGGAGAAGCTACAGATTAGTTTTACTTGATTCATTCTTGTAAGTAAAAAACAACAGCTGCATTTACAGCCCTCCCTCACAGTACCATCTAAACAGACACTGAGTGATTTGCAAATCCTTTATATTTAACTGACAGAAGAATTGAGACATTTTGGTGAATTATTAAATAAAAGCAGCTTAAATCTTGTCAACCACAGTTAAAAATATGTTGCTTTTACAAATACAGCAGCTAGTCTCTCCAGTTTCCCCAAAGCTTTCAGTATTGTTTAAAAAGAGGTCGTATATTACGATGTTAAACATGATTTTAAAATTGAACTAATAGGCTTATTTTTATCAGCAGATCATCACCTGTATTTTTGTAAATAGATTTTTTTCCCTTCGGCCGCAGATATACAGTGATAATTTTATATTCTAATTTTATTCATAGATAACCTCACTGTCAAGGTTAGTAAAGATAGGAACTGAACAAATGCGTTTACCAGTATGAGTTTGTGCTGTCACATTGTGAAAGAGCTGTTAGCTTTCACAAAAACCACCAATAGACGTTTGTTATTGTTACTGTATCCAGACATTTCATGGTATTTTTGACATTTATACAAAAATAAGTTTAGGTTTAAACAGTAATATAATAAAAGTTTTACTCACCAGTCAAAAAAATAAACTGAAAACATTGTTGAATATGTCAAAGGACCCCAATGCATACTGTCAGTGCTTGGTAGCTAGTGTATTTCCAGGAGTAATTAAAGCTAATAAAACTAAAACTGACACTATTTTTTGTTTTTTATTTTGAGGCAAAACTTTGTTAGGTTCATTTATATAGCAAATATAAAAATAACCAAAGTGCTGCATATAAAGTTAAACTGTGTCACGCAACAGTGCTCTAAAATAACACAGAAAAATGTGAAACATAAGAAATTACCATATATCTTGAATCAAAAGCAAATAAATAACGGTAGGTTTTAATAAATCTTTAAACCGCAACCAAATTCTTTTTCTGATCTAACATTAAAGGAAGTTTATTCCACAGACGAGGTCTGGCATGTTGGACTTTTTAACCTGGATTTGAGACGGACTAGATTCAGCTGATTGGGTGATGGAGCCAGTCCATTTAACAGTTAATAAAATTCTGGATGATAAGTGATGAGTTTTGCTAACTGGTGGTGCATAAGAAATGCAAACTTGAAGGACACAAAAGTGTTATAATGCAAAACATATTAGCTCATCGTATGTTTTAAAGTGACATCATTCACGAGTCATATTTAAGTTTCCGTTGATACCAAAGCGGTATTGTCTGAGAAAATATGTAGTTCATAATCTGATTCATAAAGGGGAGTAAACATCTAAAAACATACCTAAAAGCACAGTAAATATCAATATTCTTAGGATTAAATGTGAGCAATTGCTGCTACAGACATCCCATTGGCTTCAATTCATGTTAGAGAAAGCTTGAAAGGTGGAAGCAGCATGCAGTCATTGTAAGCTCTAAAAATGTTATTCATCATGTCTTCCTCAGCTCAAAGCGTGCTGTAGATGAAAGTGAGATGGAGGCAGTGGAAAGACGGCGACTACGCTGCGTGTGGGTCAGCGGTGGACGGGCTCTGACGGAAGAAGAAGCAGCTGTAGAGATCGTGTCTGAGGCAAGGCTCCTCCTTCAAGAAGACCTGGCTCAGTTAGGAGTTAGATGGGACCCAGCAGCACTTCCTCCAGAGTTTCCTGTGTCCAGCCGTGACAGTCATCCCAATAAGGACTCAGACACCTCATCTACATCTTATATCAGTCCACGTGATTTGCCAACAGACAACACTAAATGTCAACAAGCAAGTGGAGTAACCGCAAACCTTAGAGAGGACTGTGAGACAGATATCAGAGGTAGCAGGGGGATAATTGAAGGACATGATGTGCAAAATGAAGGAGCCGTAAATGTTGATATCGTTGAACCAGAAGTCAGCCAAACAGTCAGCGAGGTTTCTATTGAAATAATGAATAAATCGGTGCAAAATAGAAGAGAAAATTCAGGATACCAAGAGAACAAAGGGTCAGAACAAAAAGAAGAGCCAGGCGGAGACACAAGTAAAAGAAGTGATTTAATTAGACAAGAGAATAATCCTTCAAATCACCCTGCTGTTGAAAGGAGTTTAACACAGGAGTTGGCTGAGATTATATCCAGCCCCCTCCCTCAGCTGGTGCCACAACCTCAACCCTCACCTCCTCCAGTGTCACCGCCACGCTTTAGAGCCCCGATATTCCGGTTAGAACAACAAACTATGCCTACAAGCACAGCGAAAGGAGAGGGCCCCACAAGGCTTGTTGCCTCACCTCAGCAGCCAGGTAGACTAAAGCACTCCAGAGCTCTGAGCAAAGTTCTCCAATCCATACAAACTGACAAAAGGCTTCAAGATAACGAAGGGTCTGCTAAGACTGCAAAGTCAGAACCCATAGTGTCTTCCTCTGTTGTAAATTCAGCATCATTAGGTCCGGTTCTTATTGCTGCTCCTCATTCTGACCCTGTGCAAGAAAGCACTTCACATGCAGATATGTTTGATTCTGCCCCTGTTATCCCTCTGGTCTCTGCTCAAGATTTCTCTCCAGAGGCCAAGAGGAGGAGGATTGATGCTGGAGAGGTAGATACATTTTCATCACCTGAACTGTATGCAGGCCATAAAACAGATGAAGAAACTGAGGAACAAGCTAACATGGGACAGGAAAGTTTTGGTGACAGCTTTGAATTGGACACTCAAACGGAAAAAATGATTGTTCAACAGAAATGCCAATGCACACAAAAGAGTGATGAAGGTGAAGATCAGTGGGTAGAACTGCAAGACCTAAGAGAAGAGGAGCGTGTAGAAGCAGATGAGAGAAGAAATGATTTTGAAGGCTCTGGCATTGTGTCTCCCAGGTTTGATGTTTCTGTCACAGATAGCCAGATGGAGCTCATTCTTAATGCAGGCCACCAGGTAAGTGATAGCAGTCCTCTACGATGTGGTGATCACGAATACAATCAAATGTTTAGCGTCTTTAAAACCAAACACATCCTGTTTTAACAGATATTGCCTGGTCCATATGGAAGTGATGGCTTGGACAAAGATAAAGATGAAAATGGATGCAATGATGAGTTTTCTGCTGAGAATCCAGCAGCTGAAGAGAGTCCTAACAGAAGTAGCAGCTTTCTGTTTGACAGCATGTATGAGAGCCCACTGTTGGCAGCTCCGAGGCCTCACCAGGTGCCTGAACAGTTGGATGAAGAAGAATCTGCCAGACAGAAAGTCAGAACTGAGCCTCCGTCAACCCATCACAGACGACGCAGCGAGCTTCTTGCCAATCAGGAAGCGGAAGAGCAGGAGGCAGTCCAGTGGGGGGAGTCCTTTTTCAACCTGTCAGAGTGGGGTGACTCGCTGTTGGTCGGTGAACACTTTTTGGAGAGGCAGAGTTTGTTGAGACACACAGAGAGGACTGAAATGGAGGAAGAGGTGCAGCAGGAAAACAAGGATCATAATCTATGTGAGGAACTGTTTTGTTCACAGTCTAGACCCTGTCCGATGCAGCTTACGACCACAACAAGGAATGAGTTTGATAAGGAAGCAGTTTTAAGCAGTAAAGTCCATGCTAAAAACGTCCCACTGTTTATTAATGAACAGATGGATTCACATGAGGGTGAAACTTCAAAACAGGTACAGAAGAAAACAAATAACGAGACAGAAAAGGAAGAAATTGACATTGTATTTTCAGACAATACGGATTTTAAGAAGCATGCACCTGAACGTGCTCTTCATTGCAGTCCTGGCTTACAAGAGATCTTTGACCGCTGGCCGAGTATGTCGGATCCACCAGCCAATGAAACGCAAGGTGCTTCTGCAAAGACAGCAGATGTACCAGTGTTACCACAGCCAGTGATACAACTGGCAATAAATATGAGAAAGTCACAAGAGCATGGCTCTTCAAGTCAAGACCACAAGAATTTAACAGAGAGACCAGGTTCTGCTGGGGACCTCATTCCTCCAACTCAGGGAAACCCACCTGTAACACCAAGAGTCAAACTGACCACCTCATCTGTCCAGTCGCCGGTGGCCATTCAGCCACTCGAACAATCTACTCCCTCAAACCTTTTTCCAGAGAAATTGACAACCACAAAATGTCCCACACCTCACAAAGGAAACTATAACCAGCTGTTAGCAGTTGTTCCAGCTCACAATGGAAAAAAGGAGGAGAGTATGTTACTGTCTGCCCCACGCTCAAGTTCAAAACCCAAACCTCATCCTTCAAATCTCATCCTTCCCACAGTGAGTGCTGCTCCTCCCTCTCCCCAGCTAAAGCCTCCCGTTGATAAAGAGGCACTTAAAAGCTTCACTCTTCAGTTGTCCCAGGATGCATCCCTCTGTTCTAGCAACTCTGGGACTTTCACCATCATAGATGTAGCAAGCGATAAATGTCTGTTTGACACTTTTATTAAAGAATGGAAAGCACAGAGAAGGTTCTCGCTAGCTTTGGCCTGCAGGAGGAGTGAGCACAAACAGCAGCCTGAGGGGGAAATAGGAGGGAAGCACAAGCGAGGTAATTAAAACTAGAGCGAATTTCACCCAGCACTCACTCTGTTGTTTGACAACTACTCATGGAGGCGAGTTTTTATCATCGATGCCTTCTTGAATTATTGCCTGGTTTAAATGAGTCTGTTGAATGAAGGCTTGTCATCCATGTTTGCTTTCTGTGCAGCATCAGCAGTTCATCAAACGCCTAACTCTGCTGACGGGTTTCCTGTAAGAGACGATGAAGGCCTTGTTTTGATTGGACTGTCTGTCTGTTGGGGGGCGAGAGATGCATATTATGTATCTCTGCAGCAGGAGCAGAGCAAAGGTACTGACACACACATGCACATTATTAACACAGTCACGCCTTTTAAAAAGAATTTCTTCACTTCCGCCTGTCTGATACCTGTCAGGTCTGAGCGCCAGTCTGGCACCTCCTCCTCTGGATGAAGATTTGCCAGTAAGTGAAAGGCTGGAGCAGGTGAAAGGCTGTCTGAGCAGACTATCAACTGGAAATGACGTGCATGTTGTGGTCGCATATGACATCATCAAGGTGTACAAGACACTCGTTCAAAGCTGCAACATCAGCTTAGAGGGAAATTGTGAAGATCCACAGGTGAGAACATTAAATCATGTATAAAGAGGAGTTGTAAAAATACTGGATTTTTGTGTGTGTGTGTGTGTGTGTGTGTATGTGTGTGTGTGTGTGTGGATGAACCATGTTATGTGAAACAAATGGCTTTTGAAACCATGCCGATTACAATTCCAATACCTGAAAATGATATTCTTCATTGTAAGCATGGTGTAAATCAGTGGAAGACAAGATAATGGATCAAGGTGCTTTATTTTAATCACACCTTTTAATAAATAAAAAAGCAATTATTACAACCTTTTTTAGACAGAACAGTCATATTAAACCTCTGATGCCCTGAGTCTGTTGCTTTTTGTGTTTTAAAAAGACTAAAAAGTGACCACAATTTCAATTTATTTTAAGTACATGATTATACTTTGAACATTAACTAGCTTATTTCAAACCTCTGCCAGTTTATTCAATATTTTTTATCCATTTGACATCGAGTAGGCAACCACTGCAATACAGTGCATTTATTTACAATAAGGATGGAAATGCTATTTAACAATGTTCATAATAAATAGCCTTTTTAAGAAAAACCAAACAATTGCATCAACGCTTGACTTCAATTCAATTCCCTCATTCTGAGCATGCACATAACGCATGTTAAAATTTCCTTTTAATAGACAGAAAAACAACCCGGCTCAGGATGAATGTCCAAAATGTTCACAATTAGCTTATTACTGTAGTTAAATGATGAAAATTGTGTTTAATGCTCAAATCCCACTGTATCCTTGTGGGGCGATTTAAATCAGGAAGGCAAACGACTGGGCAGAGGGTTAGTTTGTCTCCCCATATCAGATTCTTACATATGTTGTTGATTTAGTTGAAGCATTGAAGGAAACTGATGACTTTCTGTGCTCGGCATCGATATTTTAAAGGCGATTAAATGTTTGTTCAAACAGTTAAGCTGCACTGTTCTGGTTTTAGCAGAATCTCATATTAATACCAATGCTTTTGCTTTCAGAAGAATTTTGATAAAACTGTTCTTTAGGTGGAAAATACAATGTTTAGCAATATTTTTTAATATCTTGGATGAATTGTACATTGTAGCAAAGTGACAGATGTTTGCTGTAGGTTGCATGCTGGCTGCTGGATCCTAGCAGTGCGGAGAGGACTCTCCCTAACATGGTGACTGTCTACTGTCCGGAAGAACTGCCTCTGCTGGACGGACTTGGGAATGCGCTTTCATACTGTCCTCGTGTCAGAGCAGCAACGAAAAGTGTGCTCATATATGCAGTCATGAGCCATCTCACTGGGCTGCTGGAGAAAGATAACATACTTGGTATTAAGCTGCTTTGCTTTAAGACTTATGGTGAAAATGAGGTGTTTTAATATCGTTTAAGCTTTATTGTACATTTTTGCCAGATTTTTTCAGGAGAATTGAGATGCCTTCCCAGGTTTGTTTGGCACTGTTGGAACTGAATGGAGTTGGCTTCAGTGTTGAAGAGTGTGAAAGACAAAAGCATGTGATGCAGGCCAAACTCTCAGCGCTGGAATCTGAAGCTTACAGCCTGGCTGGACACAGCTTCTCCCTCACCAGCGTTGATGACATAGCACAGGTTCGGCACAACTTTGCAACCCCGGCTATGCTTTCTGAGACACCTGTAGCTCTTTCTGAACCTCATGGTTGTTTGCATTTAAATCATAGGTGCTGTTCTTGGAGCTTCATCTTCCTCCAAATGGTGATACAAATGGAGCAAGAAATAAGAAAACCTTGGGCTACACCAGGAGAGGTGGTGGCAGAATACGACTCGGAAAGCAGTTCAGCACTACCAAGGTACAACCATTTAGTAAATGTGACGAGTTAGGCTTTATGCCTTCCTCTGTAACTTATGCCTAAATTATGAATTCAGTACAAAGACTTCTTAGATCCAAGACATTTATTCCTCACATCAGGAAATTCTGGAGAAGCTTCGTCCCCTTCACCCGTTGCCTGGTGTAATTCTGGAGTGGAGGCGGATCACCAACGCCTTGACCAAAGTGGTGTTCCCTCTGCAGAGGGAGAGGAAATATCATCCAATACTGGAAATGGACAGGATATACCCCATTGCCCAGACCTACACGGCAACAGGTGAAGTGTAGTGAGTCCGATTCTGTGACTTTAAGTACTGGTAGTTACGTAACTCGTATTTCTGTTTTTAGGTAGAGTGAGCTTCACAGAGCCCAATATTCAAAATGTCCCTAAAGACTTTGAGATATGCATGCCGACGGTGGTAGGTGAGAGCCCACCCTCACAGAGCGGTTTCCACATGACCACCAAACCAGGGTAGGTGCACTCTGCATCACAACACTTTGCTTATGATCTGCTGCGTTTTCTGAAGCGTCCTCAGGGTTAAAATTAAATTAAGCGCACAAAGGAACATGAATAGATCATAATGGATGCAGGTGTAGAGTGAAACTGAGTCATTTAGCAGTGGTTAAAATTGAGATAATTTACATTCCATAGAAAACATTATGTCATGTGTTATATTTTTAATTTGATGGCAGCAATGCATCTAAAAACATTGGAAACGGATTATGTTTATTATTGTGTAACGCTTCCTCTTCTTTTAATATCTGGGAATTGAATTCTGCTCATCCTGTACAAAGACATGTCAAAAACAAATATATCACTGACTGCAGACAGAGGCATCCATTTACTGTCTTGGTAATATTCATATTAATGAAGATCAGTTTATGTAAATTGTGCTTAATTTAAAGAAATTCCTTTAAAAGTGGAATGAAAATGCAAGTAAAATATAGAAAATATAGAAAATAAAGGAAGGAAAAAAGATCTATATCACTGAAGTGCGATGCAGAGGTTTTTAATTATCAGCCTAAATTAAAATATTGTTGCAGAAAGAAGAGACGCTCTGTGGTGGCGGCAGTCACATCTGGACCATCCGAGTCAGGACCGGCCTTCTCTGTCAGCATGAGACATGCTTTCATTCCTTTTTCAGGTTTGCAGGGTGATATTGTTATTTGTTGCATTAAACAGATAGCTGTTTGCCCTTTTGTAAGCAGATTGTCTCAAACTATCACCAGTCATATTGATCTGAACCTCAACTGTAGGTGGGATGATATTGGCAGCAGATTACTCCCAGCTGGAGTTGAGATTACTGGCTCATCTCTCAAAGGATCAACGCCTCCTGCAGGTAAGTGAAAGGCAGGACAGTGTGATAATTCAGTCTATACATAAAATCAAAACTGTGGATGATTTGCATTTTAAAAGGTGCTGAATGGAGGAGCAGATGTGTTTCGCTGCATCGCTGCTGAGTGGAAAAGTGTGGACCCAGAGTCTGTGCAGGACAGCCTCAGACAACAAGCAAAACAGGTCCAACAAGGCAGGAAGGAGAGGATAAAATGAATGAACTAACATGGATTATTCCTTGTAAGCTAACCTGGGTATACTTGTGTTTGTTTCCAGATTTGCTACGGCATCATTTATGGGATGGGAGCAAAATCTTTAGGCGAGCAAATGGGAGTGGAGGAGAACGATGCGGCCTGCTACATTGAGAGTTTCAAAGCCCGATACAAAGGTATATGTATCCCGCAGTACTACTGAGCAGTCAGATACCGAGTTGTACAAATAATTTAAAAGGCATTAGTTATACGGCACAGTCACAGCTGGTTAATTAGGATGTCCCCATCACAAAAACTGCTTTTTCTGCCCAGTCCAGCTTTAGAGGAGGAAAGTGGATATATTTAGGTGCTTTCTGGTATGTCAGGATATAATCATTATAATATTAATCATCTTAATTAAAAAACAAAGAGAAGAAATGTCTGGTTCTACCAGGTCTTACACTTCTGTTGCTTCTATGGTTGTCAACATAGTAAGTAGCGGCCAGATGCTTCTAATCAAATGTATTTAATTACATTTCTACCGTCTGCTGATCAGATACATCTGCCATCAGCAGTAATCTTTGAGGGTAATTGTTGCTGTTCATCAATTTTGAAATGATCACAAAGCCACTCGTACACAATCTGTAGTTCTTCTCCAGTGTGAGACAATATTCACACATAGAAAACTGCACAAGTTTGCTATATAAGCTTAATGTCATTGAATCATGGTGTTTTAGTTTAACCCATTTATCCTCGGACATGACCTTAGAATTGAGATGATGATGTATTTTTCATATCCCTGTAAACAGTTTTGAGTATAAAGGCTTAAAATTTGGTAATTATACATATTAAGGAGGTGAGTGGTCAAGCATAATGAAAGAAGACCTTTAATACAAAAAAACATATTGATGCACTGCATTTAGGTGATACTTTAAAAAAGTTTGGGGGGAAAAAATGAAGATTTTGTTTGGCAGAGGAAGAAAATGTGAATTTCCTCATGAAAACACAAACATCTTAATCCAGTTTGTGCAAGTATTGGAGCAGGCCCAGTGTTTTACCCTAGCGGTTTCCACCTGGATCAATGTGTAAATGCAAAAGGTATTTTAGTAAAACAGTTAAATCCATATCCTCTTTTTGTCCTTCTCTTTCAGGGATTAATGCTTTTCTGAAACAGACAGTAAAGAACTGTATAAAAGACGGTTATGTTCAGACACTGATGGGCCGCAGGAGATATTTAGCAGGAATCACCAGCACCAATACACACATCAAAGCTCACGTAAGCACGCTTGTCCTCATCTGATTTTTACATGTAAAATGTGTTTTTCCTTTAATAAAATCCCGTTTATCTCTCCCTTCATTCAGGCAGAGCGCCAGGCAGTGAACACGACCGTACAGGGTTCAGCAGCTGACATTGTCAAACTTGCTACTGTGAACATTCAAAAGCGCCTACGGAAAATGTACCCTGCAGCGACGCCGTCCCACCAGCACACACCCGCAGGTAAATGCCCCCCCCGACCATGTAAACAGATTTAGCTGTGTTAATCAGTCGTATCTGCATTTGTGTCAGATCGTTATCAGCGCAGAGCTGGGATGGCTCGGATCAGGGGAGCCTACTTTGTCCTGCAGCTGCATGATGAGCTCATCTACGAAACCGCAGAACAGGATCTCATACAGGTGTGAAAATCACTGTTTTGGTTCAATATGTCTGTAATCTTTAGATGGAAGCATTTATAGAGCTAAAAGATTCTTTGCTGAACTTTTCTGTACATCAGGTTGCACAGATAATCAAGAGGGAAATGGAATCTGCTGTGAAACTCTACGTGAAGCTCAAAGCCAAAGTGAAAGCTGGACCCAGCTGGGGAAACCTGCAGGACTTTGACATATGAACTCAGTATTTTTATAACATTAAATTATTTTAGACAAGTGTATATGCAAGATATGCAAATACACAAATTTGCACATTTTAATCACTACATTAACAGCAATGAAATGTATAATAAATCCAGTTTAATGATTTTATATATTTTATGCACAGGATATATTTACCTGAAAACAGCATAGTTGCATTTATTATATGAAAATATGGCCATGCTTTGAGGACGCCACATGTTTAATGTGAATAATTGTTTGTATGAGCTTAAGTCATGGTTAAAAAAAGATTTTGTAGTTTTAGTCTTGAAGGAATCCTGAAATCTCACATTTTATTGGACCATTGGTTGAGTTGGTTGTCACAAGAGCATACATCGGTATCACCATTTCATCAACATCGTTTTACATTTGATTCACTGCACAAGAAAAGTTCTTCATACAGTAGACATCTGCTTTAAGCTAAATTCACCACTTTAATTATGGGCTTTCTTTACCTTCCATTGCATCTTGGTAAACTGTACAAACTGAGTCTGCCGATGGACGTTATTGCCAACACAAGCCAGCGGAGAAAACCAGTATTTCAAAGACACCTTCACAGCCTCTCAAGCAGCAGTACAGTTTAACACATGACTTGTGTTCATTACTAAGAATCAACCACTGTGGCTCATCAACAGGCTCAGTTTGACACAAAATGAGTAACAAACATATGTCTGAAAAACAACTATGAACATATCATTACCAGCGTCTTTCAAATTAGCCATTAAAATAAGAGTGTGGTCCTTAATGGTGGACATGTTTCACCAGTAAGCAGCTAAACTCAAAGCATTTTCACGTAATAGAACATATTGTTTTCCAAACTGTTGAATGTCCGTGTTGTCATTGACTAAAAAAAGTATGTAAGACTTGCAGCTACACATAGGATATACGTCCTTCCAGATGCAATGTGAGATTACAAATCACTGCTTTTCTGATGCAGCCGATGTACCATCCACATGTGCTGCTGATGCATTAGTCTTTACAGGTGATATGTCCAAATAGTACAAACAAAAACAATCAGCACTGATATTCAGTATCTTTGGTGGGTTTGCCACTTTCCTCTGACCAGCCGATCTGCTTCTATGGAAGGATGGTCGACAACGGGCAAAATCAATAAGATGATTTAATGATCCAGTCCAATTTGCTCTCTACTTTAAATCAGATTTTAAAACAGAAGCGAGAACTCGACCGCTCTGAAGCACAAGGCTTTCTGTAAACAGCTTTTGTTTTTGTTGTCGGTTTGTTGCTGCCACAAACAGAAAAAACAATTATCAGTTAAGGCATAAACACAGTCAGAACTGTGCATTTAACCAGAGTAGAAAACAAAACGGGAAAAAAAATATGTACAGAGATACAATAAGTGCTACTACGGGCAACGCTGTTTCACTAGATGTGAGGCAACTGGGACCAGTTCTGTCCACTCTTCATGAAGTACTGGAAGGGGTGGGGGGGGTTACGCTGGAGCCAGGAGCTTCTATGACCCTGCAGGAAACTTCTGGCCCTGGCTTAAGTTCTCAGGGTAAAATAGTTTACATAAAAGAAGGGAATTAAGGACACAAGAGGCTTGAGGATGACATCTTGGCAGCTGTCAGGGCGTCTTGTTGTCAGGGCTGAAGAAGTACCTGACAGGAGGACCAGGAAGGTCCTCGTCTCCATCTGCTTCAGGAGCAAATGATACAGTAAGATCTACATAGCGACGGTCCACAGATGGCTTGATAAGCTTCTGCATCCTGTGAAGACAGAGGTTAAAAGCCTTAATTCAGCTGAGGTGGATGATTAATCACTACAGAAAAAAAGAAAAAAGCAAAGCAATTACGTCAGTTTAAGTCTCTTCGAGTGTCCTGGCATCACAGGCACATACAGCATCTTTACTCCATGGACAACCATAGTGGGTTCAATGCCGTACTTCTCCTACAAAATGCAACAAGCAGTTTATTACATTTCTTACGAGACAAACACTGTCTATAAAAAAAAGTCTTTGGGATAATACACTCGTACCAGTCCCCCATTCTGCAAATAAAGGAAGTTAGAGCCTTACCCTCACTGCATTCATAAAGTCTGAGAGCGTGAAATCCTCATGGCCAAAAATGGTCCAACAGTCCCAGATGGAGAAGTGGATGTTTTTTCTGTAAAACATTTACTGTGTCACACGACTGAAATGATAGATTTATGCAGCAGATTGATGTCTCATTACCTGATGAGTGTCCTTTTAACTGGGGCCGGCTCTGACAGCACGACGACTGGGATGGCCAAGTTAAAGAAGCAGTTCCTGAAAGACTCGAACTCGTAGCCTCCAACCACTTTGATCAACTCCAGAGCCACCTAAGTAATGAAAATAATGTTACAACTCTGTTTAAGAAATAACAGGAATAAATTCAACAACTAAAATAATCAGAGTGCAAATTGTAGATTTTCTGACAGCTATGTGCAATGAAGTTTATTTATAAATAAATATTATTACAAAAACATAAAATAAAAAAATGTGTTTGATGTATGAAACAATACTGAAAATGATTTATATGATAAAAATCAAACTTGCGAAACGTTTAAGTTCAATCCTGTTCTCACCAGTCCAGCCACAGCAGCTGTTGCCGTAGCAATAGCAGGGATGATCTTTCCAGCTATGCGTTTGGTCTTCAGTCTGTCTGCTGGCTCGATTGAGTACATCTTGGCTCTTAGGGAGGACGCTGATGTGACGAAATCTATATGGCCATTGCCGTCATCGTCCTTCTCAAACTGAAGGGGACACATCTGTAACCCCTCTGCAAAGCGAGCAGGGGAAACAGCATTTGGTAAACATGAACACCGTTTACAGGAAGAGAAATGTATGTTCAAAGCACTCGTACACTTGTGGATGTGACAACTTGTTGACACAGTTTGTGATGTTAACCGGAACAACTGGTGCAGCCGGTATGGGATGACATGAGGAAGATTTTAGTTTCACCACCGCTTAGGGCCAACCCTTCTATTGGCCATACAACCGCAGTTCTGGTTTCTTTGCTCAAAGACTATCACGATATGTTTGAAGTGACAGGACAACAAACCAGATCAAGGATTAACCATTTATCTTTGATGTACTCGTACACCAGAGAAACTAGCAATCTGAGAAAGCCGGCTATATTGTTGGAACTGGAACTGAATGGTTGGAGTGGGATAGCTCTGGAAACCCAACTCAATCATGAAAGATCCCTCATACCATCTTCATGCCTCTGAAGCACTTCAGAAGCAATCAGGCCATTTTATAGGCATCAATAACCATAAAACACCCCATTACACCCCAATGCAATGACCATCAATGCATCACATTGGTAATGTAAGATGACTACGGTCTTGACTTTGGCCTTTTTGCACATGAACTTCCTGAACCATATTATACTGCTAATACACCTTACTTTTTTGCACATCAGCTATTTACCGGCTTTAACAATTTTGGGATTCCCAACTCTGCATCTTGTTTGTTTTTCTTCATTTTAAATCTTTTAAAACACTCATTGTGGTATCATGTGCAGCTGCTTGCATCCTGTAGAGGATTAATAAAGTATATCTTAAATCAGTCAGCCTGAGAGCCGTTTGTGTACCTGGTGTGACCTTTTCAGTAGCGATGGCTTGCTCCAGCTGAGTGATGGCTTCCCTCTCTTCTTCACTGCTTAGCAACAGCTTTATCTGATCAGGTTTTTTTGCCGTCTCATCTGTCTCAATACTCTAACGGGAGAAGGAAAAACAACAAGATTTTTTCCCCTCTGATCAAAAGTTCAGACAGAAATCAAAGCCGTGCTCTGAAGCTTACTTTCTCTGAGGGTGTGTACTCGGGAATCTTGACATTAGAGAGAATCCTGGTCACTTCCTCCTCAGAAACATCCTGATACATGAAAAAGCCTCGTCAGCGAGGGATCGTGTGTGTCTGACATATGCACAAGAATGTGTGAGCTACCTTTTCTGAGTGAGGGATGTTATAAATCCCTGCAAAGAGCCGTGCAGTGCTGACAATAAAGGTCAAGTGCCTGATGGGAACGGGAGAGTTTAAGCATGGAAAAGAGCAAACTTCAAAATGTTTAATGCAACACAAGCAAACTCACAAAGAGTCGTTCAAGTCAAATTCAATGGCTGTTGGGGGTCTTTTTGGAGACTGCCAAAACAAACCTGTGGTCGGGGAAAGAAAGGGACTCATAATGATGACGTTATGCACAAAACATTGTTTTGTAAATTTTCAATAATAGCTTTTTAAAAACGTACTTCCATCTTTTAACCTGGTGTCCAGAGGGAAGCAGTGCAACAGTTGTAGGGCCTACAAAATAAAGTTAATAAAACAAATATCTAAAAACAGAAAGTGCCAAATCTCTGCTATACATCCATTTTCAGGTGTAAAGCAATTACCTTTCTCTTGAAATACTTTTCAAATTTCAGTCGGGCTATTATAATGCACTGGTCCCACCGACTGGGCCTTCTGCCTAGCAGCTTAATGACCTGAAATGACCCTTCCAGACTCTCCCCCGCCTGCATCCTCTACAAGGAGAACACAAAAACAAATAAACAGATTTACAGGTATGTTAAATAAAAAGAACATCTGTGACAGAAACACCTACCTGTAGCACAACTTCAGCCGAAGAGTGCGTCTGCCAGAATGAGTTGTACATGGAGGGTTTATGGAAAAAAGCACTCTCAAACTAGACAGCCAAATAAAAAAAGAAATGATACATGTATGTGAAAGTCTTTACAATAAAATGACAATAATTATACATGATATTTTAGCATTGCTGGTGGACTTTGAAGCAGCAAACCTTGTCTCTAGCCCACTGGATTGTGTGCTCTATAACAGAAGGAAACGATTTCAGAGTGCAAAATGGGATCTCCTCCTCTGGGGGGTCTCTCTATGAGGCAGAAAGACAGATTTTAAAATGGTGACGAGACAGAAAAACAAGTTTTTAAAGAGAATATTAGAAAAAAAACATAACAGAAAGGTAAGCCCTTTAAGAAGAGACTCACATGGCTATTGTAGGACTCTGTCAGGCTTGGCACAATGATCTCAGTGTGTCCTTTCGTTCCCATGGTGCCAGAGTCCAGAAGAGGTGTCTGATTGGACACACAGCGGCTGGAAGTAACATTGAAGCCACTAGGTGTTTATTTGAGCTTTACACACCACCAAAACCTCTCCTTTTTAACAAAAGGAGTCTATTTAGCAGAGAAAACTGAAGTTGACTCTCCCGTGTGGGTAGGGATACACGTGCATTCAGTAAGAAGCTCATATTACACAACACACGGAGGAACAATGACGTAGTTCTCTGGAAGCACAAAATTATCCCCCTTTATAAAGCAAATCATCCTTTTACAACCCTTACAAACCTGTCCACGTATCTGCGTGCCTCCACGTTGTCCAGTGCAGTGACCACTACGTTCAGCGAGGAGTAGAAGTTGTCGCTGTAGATGCCCTCTGTAGCTGGACACACCTTGTTTAAGTGAGCATCCACCTGCAGGTCTGGGTTGATGTCACAAGTGGCTTCAGCAGCTGTGGTGCTTTTTGGTGTCTTAGGAAAGAGTATGAGAAGGTATGTGAGTGCCAATGTTGGCTGATATGGGAGCTATAGGTGCAACACCTGCTTACCTGTATATGGTGGGGTCTGAAGAGAAACTGTCTGTTGAGGTTGGACTTTTCTATTAGGTCTGGATCTGTAATGCAGATCTGAGAAGAAAAACAAGTCGCACTGTCAAAGAGCAGGAAAAGATTAAACCCAAGATGAGTGAGCAGAAGCATCTTACCTCTCCTGAACTCTTAGCCAGTCCCACCCCAAGCAGGGCAAAGTTTTTTAGCATCTCACATCCTATCGCACCGCATCCAACCTAAGGACAATAAATTAGGTTTCATTTTAACATGACGTAAAAATGTATTCAAGGGATTTCTTTACTGTGCCAACAAATCCAGATGTTACCATAAAAACCCTGAGCTTGTGCAGATCAAGTAGCAGCGATTCCCCGATGCAAGCTCGTAATCCATCATACCGATCACCTTTTGGGAAAAACTCCTCAGCAGAAAGAGCCTGAAGAGGCCTGACTACTTCAGTCACGTCTAGATAAAACTAAACACATGAGAAAAGCAAAAACATGCAACTGTTATTGTGTAAAAACAAAACCAGGATACAAAAAGGCACCAGACAGATATAGAAGAGCCATTCAGCACCTTGTCATTCCTGAAATAAGAAGCTCAGTCAGTAACCTACCCATTGCTGCAGCGGCGCAAACTTCCCTGTGATGGCTTTAAGAACTTCCTGACTGGCTATTCCTCCAACAGCTGCAGCTAGTGGAGGCAGGGTTCCTCTTGCTGTTCTGGACAGCCAACGCACCAGCTCGGTATTCACAGGAACCTACGAGGAATGAAGGAAAGAGACAAGAGAGGAAACAGCAGGGCTGTGTGGCATGCAATTATCCATCACAGAAAAAAATCCATCTGTCTGGGAGGCATAAAAAGAAAAAGACTGGGAATGTATGACAACTGATATCCAAAATTAAAGAATTTCTCTTATTTTGACTGATTGCTAATGCAGAAAAACAAGTTATTTTCTGTCTTATTGCAGCAAAAAAACAAAAAGAACAACTTTCTGTCCACTAGTAAATGCAGAAATGCAACACACTTTGTATGGTAAATAAAAATATAAAATACTTTGAGAAATAAAATGTCCCATATTTACTCTGTATACACAAAAAGTAAAAGAACTATAAATATGAATTATTTTAATAGCTGGGATAAGCCAAAGAGGACAAATTGTTCCTTGTCTGCCTGTAAAATGAGCCAATGCTGAAGTCTCAATGCCTTTATGATACAGCAATACTAAGAAAGAAAGCTAGGAAAAAAACTTTAACAAAAACAACTTACTTTATTCTTTAGAGTTGCATTCACTTCCTCTGTCAGCTTTATTAAAGCCTCAGCATCCTGTAAACACCTGATCACAGAACAGAAAATCTCTAGGCTTATTCCATCCCATTTCACCAGCTTCATAAAACTAAAACCACAGCAAGCAGCGACTCCATCCTCGGGTCCTGCTGCAGTACAAACCGAAGGCTGGACTAGACAGTAGAGCCGAGAGAGACACTTTGCTTACCCAATATTGGGAAGCCTACAGTGCTGTTCCTGGAAGGTATCCAGGGCCAACATGGCTGCATGGATCTGCAGAGGGGCCTAATGGGTGGATTTAAAACAAGAATATGACAAAGGAGTTTGAGTTGCATGACATAATACACAATATGTGCATCTTTTAAAAAGGACATAAAACATATATTTTAATTAGTTAACAGGTGTAAAACTGAACATAAAGACACTGGTGTCTGTGTGTGGGGTTGGGTGTACCAATGGGTTAAAGCCTCACCTCTGGTTTACTGAAGTCTGGAATCAGGACCTGAGGATCACACAACTGCTGCTCTAACGTTTCCTGCAAAGGTTGACGATTGCAACAGTTCATACTCAAGAAAGGTTTATTCCAACATCGCAGGTGTATATTTATTAAAGCAATTTATTTAACTTACAAACTTGTACGTTTTAGGAGTTTTCACTAAAACAAAGAAACCTCCATGTTCGTATGGTTGGAACTGTGATGTATCACCGATTGCAAAACTGTGAGGGGAAAGAACTAAAACACATAGAAACAGCACAAACATGGCTTAGATGAGCACATTTTACATTATGTGACATTACATAAAAGGGCTTTGTATGCTAGTAGACAATACCTGAGACCTGTCGTACAGCAGCATTGAGCTCCACCATGCCACTGACTTCTCTAAAGACAACACTCTGACCCGTTTGTAAACCATGAGGTTGGTTGTCCATGCAGGTGACCACGCCAGGATCATCCTGAAATGTAATTACAAAACAACTTTAATGTTATTTATGACTGAATTGAATCCCTTTCATTGTTTTTATACTGCTTATTCTAATCTAGAGTCACAGGAAAGCTGGAGCCTATCCCAGTAATTAGCAAGCAAGAGGCAGGGTTCCCCCTGCACAGGTTGCCAGTCTATCACAGAGAAACAATCACTTACGCCCACACTCACTCCTCGGGAGAATTTAGTGATTAAATAACCTGAAATTATGTCTTTAGACAGTGAGAGGAAACCAAAACCCACATGTATACATGAAGAACGTGAAAACTCTTCGAAGAAATGCAACTTTTCAAAGCCCTTCTCAAGCCAAGGTTTAACCAATGAGCTTCTTACAGTGAGGCTGAAGTGCTAACCACCACACCACTATGCAGCCTTCATGTAACAACAGAGCAACACAAGATCACTTAAATATTACGGCAGAGTGTATGCCAGCTGGAGCTTATCTTTTTGGGTATACCTGGGATATACTCTGGATAAAAATCTCCCTGGGCTCCTCTCCTGTGGAATCAGACACCTCAAACTCTTCTCCAAAATCACAAAACACTTGTGCACAGATGCCATATGCATCACAGCAGATGAACTGGCAAGAAAACAGACCAAATGGTTAGTTTTACTGGCAGGAATGGGTTTTATTAACCAGAAGTTTATTAGAAGTTATTGTTCTTGTAAAAGCAGAACAGAGGCTGAACACTTACTCTGATGGGAGGCTGGTGTGAGTGGCAGAATTTATTTACTCTCTTCTGCAGGCTCAAGCTGGCCTCTGTTAAAATCACACACTGAAAGAGAAAGCACAGTGGTCAGACACCAGATATTACTTGAAAGATTTGCTTATTTGGTATTTATTAATAAAAAATGGAGCATTTTGAGCTGTCAGGAGCCACAGTGTTATAAAAGAGAAATCTTTTATATTCCAGCTTCCTTTCAGTGTTTATGCAGAAATACACTTATTACACACGATGGAGCATCACATCACAATTTAATCTGCTCAAAATTCTAATGCAAAGATACAACGTTGAGATAAGAACAGCTGCAGGACCCAACCTGAGGCTAAAACACTGAAGCCTGCAGGTAAGAGCAAGTTTACACCTGGTCCTATTAAACTACACAGTCTGAAGTGATTTCTTATTCATTCCACGGTGCACCAGTTCTCCCTACACACTTCCTGTACTGCACACAGCAGGGTTTTGCACACAAAGACGAGAAAACTATGCAACAAACTGAGAATGCATCAAAAATACTGTTGCTTCTGCCACCTGAAAAGCAGATAAGACGTCTGTATTTCCATTTCCCTCTTCCAGGGTTTTGAAGAAGCAATATTTGTGTTATGCCAAGATAACATCATAAAGGTACAACTGAACAAGCTGAAGCATAAGGCTCCAATACTGTCTGCAGGTTTAATTAATGACATCGTTATCACACCTGAACGTTAGCATATTTACTGCTGCTCCATTTAGTAAAGCCATCTTCATTCACTTCACTGTTTAAGTACTATACAGTCATTTTTACTATACAGTCATTTGGCAGACGCTTTTATCCAAAGCGACTTACATGTTGTTTTAAACCATTTTAACCATAACTACCTATTATAACCTAACATGCATGTCTTGTGGGTGGAAGGAAGCCGGAGAACCCGGAGAGAAACCACGCATACATGGGGAGAACATGCAAACTCCACACAGAAAGGTCACTGGACAATTCACCCCAGTCTGGGCTCGAACCAGCAACCTTCTTGCTGTGAGGCCACAGCACTAACCACTGCACCACCATTTTTATTTTATTGATGTCACCAGACGGGTTCAGTAGTTCTCAAAACAACTTGAAAACGTAGATAAGAGGGTGACAATATGTCCAAACACATTTAAATAAAGATTCAAAAACATGAACTTATTTGTATTCGTGTATATTTACTATCTGCCAGATACAGTTCTGACTTTTCCAAAAAGGATTTGGTTCAAGTAAAAATTAAAAACACACAGAGAGGAAAAACTATTCAAACTAATCAATATACTCATGAAAAATAGTTATCTGGTGCACAAAGGCATCATCTGATGCAGCTTGGTAAGTGAAAAAGAAACTACACACCCACATGGTACCAGAGTATGTACTGTATACTGCAAACATTTTTTTATTATAGTAAAAATGTTTTTTGTTACAATTTTAACATTTTAAAATGTAAAGGGCATGTAGTTAAAAATGTGTATAAAGGAAAGCACTCCTGTTTTTTAAGAACATTTTAGTCATTTATGAAAATTAATTTTGGCATTTGGCTTGAAAATGTCACAACTTCACAGCAGAGTGTAGCTGTTGCATGTTTCAGTGAAAGACAACTATAGATTTGTAAAACCATGGACACTGTCAAACTGAACCTTTGACTAAGTGTTAATATAATACTATAATTTATGAAGCTCCTTTCTCGATATTTAAATCTGCCATGTTGAATTAAAACTAATCATTCAGTCCTATTTAAACTGAAACACAGGTAGCATCCATCGTTTCCTCCACGACAACAAACAAGAGACTGTGAGGAATGATTTTAACCTTCTTGTGGGTTTTATACAAAACCAAACGTTGTGGAGATCAACTTACCTGATACTTTCTGAGAAAACTGAGATCTGTGTTGTCATCCAGAGGCAAGGAAGACATGTCAACATGAACATATGGATTTAACTCAGCCACTCGAGGGCACACTGCCTCCACCCTATGACAGCAACACAAGAAGCTAAATGGGCATGTAGCAGGTCTAACAGTGAGTGAAATCTGAGATTATTTTATTTTAATGGTCCCATGATCAGCTGTTTCTGCATTAAAACAATAAACATAGTCCGTATTCACTTGATGCAACTAAAAAAAATAAAACAGGTCTACGATTCCAGCATTTTGACATTAAAACATCTATAAAACATTTTACATTATATCATACGTTTAAATAAATCAATTTAATCTGGTGTCCCAACAGTTTACTGGGATCCATCTAACAGTTCATCCTTGTGGCATGCATTACCTCCTTCTCTGATTCAATACATCATCTTTGCGAATAAAGAAGTTGCAGCCAAGATCCCAGGTCTCACAAAGCTTTATGTCATGAAGAGTGACTGTCTGTACAAAACAGATTACACACAGATTACTGCTCATGTACTCACAGGATGTGAAATACTACATTAACAGAGCAAACCTACCTTGACACCAGCCAGGACAATATTCTTTGCTGTAATACCACAAGAGAAATAGTCATATCAAACTAGGTAGGAGAGGTCATCTGATGACTTTGTGGTGAAATAAAAAAGAGCTGTTGTGCAAAAATAAAAAAGGTTTTCTGTTGCCTACCGATTTCTATTCCCAGTGATCCCATACCACTGAGAAATACTGAGGACTGGGCCATCTGGTGCATCGCACTGTCCCCGAGAACATACCTCTGGCGGCTGGATGGACACAAGTGTAGAGAAGAAAATAATCATACCTGCTCTGATTGTTGCAAACATAACAGAGAAGTCATTTCCTGACTTCAATGTCATCATTTCACCTGCAGTCTCACATTAACTAGAAATTAGGTTTGATTGTAAAAAAAATGGTAGACTTGCCTGTAAAGAGAGTCGTCAATCTCCATCGGGTCTGCAGCCATAGTGGGAAAGGAGGTAGTGTTCCGTAGTTTTAGAGACAGCGATTCTACCTATTAAAAATATGTATTAAAAAAATCCGAAAGTGATCACCTCAGCTATCGCGGTAATGATTTTAAAACCAACGCCCAGTTGTGGGTTAGCTACATGGCTAATTGTTAATACCAGCTAAATGTCAGCGAGCTTACTGAACTGGCAACTGTCAGCCCCACAACTAAAGGAATTAATCGTCTTGAACTACTTCAAGCAATTAAAAACCGTAATAACATGCGCGGGTTGATGAAGCTGCGGAGGAAAGCTCAACGTTAGCAGCTATAGCTAGCTAGAATTCAGTGCCCCTGGTGCCGGTGGCGAGGACACTTCTCGTGAACTCGTTAAAAGTGGTGACACATATGTTCGGCAATATAAAACTCCCTACATACACCAGTTCCTTAAAGTATAACAACGTCCACAAAATTAAATTGTAAACAGATTTTAAATATAGTAAGAATTAGTCTAAATATCCTACGTAGCTACCTGACAGTTTGCTGAACGTGATAAGGCGAATGAATGGCTGTGACTGGTTAAAACCGAGAAGCGTTTCCGGGTTACCACAATCACATGACCAAAATCATCCAATAATATCATACTAGTTTTTAATTAAGAAAGTTGCAAATATTTCTCACATTTGGTGTTTTTTATTTATGTAAATTAGTAAAATCTTAGTAAAATATTTAAAAGACTTAGAGTAATGTATTTTGGGGGACATGAGTGCTTCCGTCACCTATCTGTTCCTATATATTCTCTATGTGTAAAGTCATACATAATATAAAGAATACAGGGAAATAAGAGAAGAGTTGTCAAGGTAGCGAAAACTTCTAAAATAGTATTATAAAAACAACTCTACTATATTTATGATAACACAGACAATGAAATGTGTTTTAACATTTTTAAATTCTATTTCCTGTGAGTCATGATTAAATATCTAATACATACAATGTGAAGTGCTGCGATGAGCTGGTGACCTTTCCAGGGTGCATGGATAGGCTGCAACATCCCCCAACCCCATCCCACCCCCTCACATGAAGGAATGAATACAATGCTTTTGTATTATGTTGGACATCACTGTTGAACTGTTCGACTGATTTCTAATAAATACATTTGTAAAGCTTAGCATTGTATACTTTGTGAATCTGAAGGGAAACAGCTGAACCAGTCCATGCTGGAGAAAGAGAACTGAACATGTTTGAAGAAACAAAGGTCAACGGCCAGGTAAACCATTTACGTCTATCTGATCCCAGTTTTGACAAAGCTATATGGCAAACAACACATTTTCAGCATTCAGTAGATTTGTGTAAGTTATTGTTATTATTATTATTATTATTTAGGTCACTTGTTTTGATTAGGTTTTGTCTGGATTGTAAAAGACCTACATTTTTATCTAATCCTAGACTCAGATTTTTTTTGGGCTGTTTGTCCACCCCTCACCTTCAGACTGCACTGCATCCTCCCTTTATTCATATTGGTTAAGCTCACATGGGAACCTCCCCCTGAAGTGAAACCAGAATTGTACACATGCCCATAACAGACTCTAAACTCCAAAGTACCACTTTCAGCTCGTGGATAGCTGCCTTGTAGGCTCACCCTCTTCTGGCAATGTGGAGCAGTCGCACAGCACTACGTCGGCTCCAGAGGATCACTGTAGCTCCTTTAAGAATAAACGGGAGTGTGACAACACACCGGGAGATGTCATCCCTGCCAAGGGTGTATGTCACCCGACAGATCCCACCCGAGGGCCTGAAGATCCTCAGAGAATCTGGACAGTGAGTCAAAAATGTGCCATGCTATGTCATTTCCAGTGTACCTGATTTATTTATTTATTTATTATATAATTTATTAAATGGTCACAGCATGTACTCTGTAAAGAAGTACCCTACACATGTGGTTTGACTGTCTGCTTTGTATAGTTTATGATTTACTTTGAGTAAACAGGAACGTTTTCCAGTAGGCTGGTATGCTCTCATTTGATGTTTGAAAGATTTTCCTCACATCAGTGCTTAACAAATATTACTGGATTTTAAAAAGCCTGTCTTTTAAGAGAAAAAGTTTAAGACACTGTACATCCTCAAGGACTCATCTGTGCATGAACTGTATGTTTGTAAATGACTCGGTGTGTCTAAAGCATTTCTGAGCCTGATGAAGAAATGTGTCAGATCTCACTCATGCTTGATTTTTTACCACCAGGGTTCAGTTTGAGCTGTGGGACTCAGATGATGTTCCTGTACCAAGAAAGGAGCTGCTCCAGAAAGTTAAAGGCCTTGACGGTCTGCTCTGCGTGCTGACAGAAAAAATCGACGCTGAATTGTTGGATGCTGCAGGTGTTAATGTTGTCTTAAAATAACCTGAATAGTTCAGGGTTTTAAACCGTCTTGTTGTTAACTAATACCTGATTTTGTTTGCGTGACATTTTCCTGTATAGGTCCAAATCTAAAAGTCCTCAGTACCATGTCGGTGGGTTTTGACCATTTATCATTAGAGGAACTGAAAAAAAGGTTATATGTTTGTGTTTCTGTAGCACACAGATGTATTAAGTATATCATAAAAGTTATCTCTGGAGATATAGACATGTAATAATGTATAAAAAAATCCCCCCTTTAGAGGAATACGCATTGGTTATACCCCAGAGGTTCTGACAGATGCTGTTGCTGAGTTGACTGTTGCTCTGCTGCTCGCAACCTCCAGGAGGCTCATTGAAGCAACACACGAAGCTAAGATGTAATATTCAATACATCACCTCACATATATTTAAAACTAATAAAGCATGCTGCTTCAAAGTTTGCCAAGTTTAGGTAACTAGCATTTTCTTCTGCTCTTATTGAAATCAGTGGTGGCTGGGGGACATGGAGAACTCTGTGGCTTTGTGGATATGAGTTGGCCAACAGCACTGTGGGAATTCTCGGCCTGGGAAGGATTGGTGGGTGTAACAAATGCACATTAAAGTATCACAGAGGCCTTTAATTTAATGTTTTCTGTTACGTGTGTTTGCATTTAGGTGTGGCTATCGCAGAGCGTCTGGCACCTTTTAAAGTGAAGAAGTTCATCTACACAGATGTTGCCCCCAGACCTGAGCTGGCCAATGCCATTAATGCAGAATATGGTGAGGAGGTGACTCATAGTCCGTGAGACGGCATCTTATCCTGTTATGTGGATGGGAGATAAATTAAAGTGGGTTTTAAAGCAGAAGGAAAGATGTTACCCTGACAGATAGAATAGAATTATTTTAATTATTTAATCATGTATTGAATTTCCCTCCAGGGATGAATATATTATACATTTTAATTTTAATTAAATTTTAATTTTGATACCAATCAGCTTCTCCAGATCAATGGTAAATTAATACAGTAACACATAAATTTTACTGGCATAACGAGAACACCCTGGACAGCTAACAGCACTTTGTATGAGATTGAGTATCACACGGCGAGGTGGAAGCTCCAAGTTAGATTCTTATCTGGCAAATCCATCCATCCATCCATTTTCTACCGCTTCTCCCTGAACGGGGTCACGGGGGGTGAGGGTACACCCTGGACAGGTTGCCAGTCCATCACAATATCTGGCAAATCATCTCCATTATTTGTTAAAGAGAATTTTTAAAAAGCATCACAAAGATACTGTTACATTTCACAGAAACTACCATGATCATGTCCTGTATTTTTTCTTGGCTGAGCATTTTTCATGGACTTATATACACATAAGCTAAAAACAGCCTTATATCACAACTATAAAGAATCCTTTAAAAAGTTGCTGGATCCAAATGGTGATCAGATCACCTCCTAATTTTAATCACCTGTTCCTTGTCCCAGATTGGATATTTCCTGAAAATTTTATCAAAATCTGCTCATAACTTTACAGACAAACCTAACATCCGAGGCTATAACAACAGCAGGCTGATCTCGGATCATTCATTTTTGAGTAAGATAATTGAAAAAGCAGTTTTTCGACAGCTAAATGACTTTTTAACACAAAACAACTCATTTGATACCTTCCAGTCAGGTTTTAGACATCACCACAGCACAGAGATTACTCTGAATAATGCGAGTTTTTACACAGTGAAAAGTGTTGAAATCAACACTATAGGAGTTAATTTAAACACTTTAAGGGTTTATATAGCTCCACACACTTTAGAGTTAAAATAACATTTTAAAAATAGTACAAAAAATAGTTAAATATTTAACACTGAGAGTTATCCTGTAAACTTCCACAGCTGCCTGAAAATACATGAAAATATTTTGCACTGTGCCATTTATTCCAGTGTCCATGGATGAGCTGGCACGGCAGTCAGATTTTCTGGCTATATGCTGTGCTTTAACACCAGAAACAAAGGAGATCTGCAACAAGGACCTCTTTTCCAAGATGAAAAAAACATCCATCTTTATCAACACAAGCAGGTAACAAAGCCTCAATGCACATTTAACACAATGTTTTAATCCTAAAAGTCCCAAGAACATGTTTTAGTTAATTACTGATCAAGACATCATTTATTCATGCTATTTTGATTTTATAAGAGTACAGTGATTATAAAACACACTTTAACTGGAGGCTATTTGATTGGAACACACACACTATCTGTGTTTGTCTGTAAAAAGTTTGCTCTTTCTGTCGTACCAGAGGTGGGGTGGTGAACCAGGATGACCTGTACCAGGCTCTATCCACGGGGCAGATAGCAGGAGCTGGGTTAGATGTCACCGTCCCTGAGCCCCTTCCCACCAGCCATCCACTCTTTACCCTGAAAAACTGCGGTGAGTTCCTCACTTTTATTTCCAACTTCTGTTATCATCTTCTCATTTTGCATAAAACTTCTTGCCCCACAGTGATTCTTCCACACATAGCGAGTGCCTCCTACACAACCCGCAATGCCATGTCTGCCCTGGCAGCGAACAACCTCCTCCTCGGTCTGCAGGGCAAGCCGATGACCAAAGAGCTCAAACTGTAAGAAGAAAGTGGAGCCAGCCTGAGAACTAAGTTTAGGAGAATTAGTTCACCTGTGTAATGGGATAAAACCAGGAAATCCAGTGTTGGTCTTACTTATTCCTCCTTGTATCCATTCCATGCATTTTCACACAAATATGACCAGAGAAACTGAATTTAATGGTCTTTATTCAGTCTATACTGTAACTGAACATACCTTACAATCTTCATAACCATCAACAATAAAGAGACAAACACATAACCATCTCATGGTTACATTATGTGACGTATGGGACAGAAATCATTCAGTTTTGGCGTATGAACAAAAGCCCAGCTTTTCAAGCTAGTGGGCTTAAGGCAGGAACTCTTTAAATCAATCGAGACCCTTAAAATATTAATAAAAATGTGGAATATTCACACAGAATGGTAGTACAGTCAGTGCATTTTTTTTAGAGATACACACGAACACTTTTTGAAGACAGCACCATCACGACTCTTTCTGGGAGGATTACGCGAGGATTAGCCCACAGGAAGTGGACTAAGTAGTTTCATCACCCATAAACGTCGGCATCCCCCAAGGACATGACAAATACCTCATTCTGTTATGTGAGAGGAAGCTGAATGATGGTTAAAAGTCAGGTTAGCAAGTAGACCATCATTCTCTGCAGCCAAACAATAAAACCTTTACTACTTATTACATGTCATGAACAGCAGATTCAACTGTAAGCTTGTGTTTATAGAAGGAAAGCATCCAACGTGGGGACTTTTCTCCTGGAATAAAGCCTCCAGGTGTCTGAACGATGTCTCAAATAATGGTGTTGAACTCAGTGTAGTGACTCAATGATAAGGTGCCCCCGAGATTGAAAACTGTGACTGATGCCACAAAACATAAGCAGATTTGGTACAAAAGGGCCAACATGTAAACAATTATTTCACATTTACCCTACAACGCTGCATGAACCATGTTCTGTTCAACTCCTGACCAATAAAATTACTTTTATTAACAAGCTACAGGAAGTAAATTATGAAGTTTTTATTTGAGAGGCAAATTTTGCGCCCCCCCAGCACACCCCTTGTCAATTATAGTCCTAAAATGTACAATATATAACAGCACCACATATAGACAATCAAATACACGTATACACATTTTTAAAAAGGTCCAAATTGCTAAAATTAAAAAGCAAAAAAAAAAAAAAAGTCCTGTAAAAATGTTTTTGTTCTTCTTTTTGTTAAATAAAAAAACATTTGCATGTGAAACCTTCCCTCACCTTTAGCGGACACCACGCTGACCATGCTCATCACGTCTGATCATTAAAATATTTTCACACAGTTTCATATTGTAGTAAACGTATTAGTCATATAAAAGGCTGATTTGTCTTCTGTTAGATGCAACATTGTGTTACCATAGCGATATGTAGGAAGCATTTGTAATACAGTAGTAAACATATAAATATTTAGATTTATGAGTCTGATTGAAGAAAAACTAAGAAAATTGGTCATAAATGTGTCATATTTACATTACAAGAGGTTATGTCCAAATGCACTACTTTGTTGCTTTTCACCATGAAACTTTTATAAATCATAAGATGTATTTCCATCAAACTCATATTTAATTTAGTATTAAAATGATCAATTTGTAACAAAAAAGAAAAGCTATGTTAATTCTATGTAAGAAATGACTGTTTAATGACTGGTTAGTTTAATGACTCATTTTGCTATCTGTTCTAAACCGAGGAGGAAGAGTAATAAAGTTTTCTAAACTGTGACAAAGTACCAGATGTTTGGAAGTGAGACGGTTCTTTACGCTGGCTTGCGATGTAAGGCCCCCGTCAGTACAATGGGATGTTCAGTAATAACTGAGCTACATCAAATATCCCCATTACTGCTATTAGGCAACCTGACATTTCTCATCATCTTCATCTGATTTACGAATTGAATATAAACAAAAAAACACATAAGTAGGAATTTTAAAATGCATTTATATATGAATCATTCATTAACTATTTTCCTGTTAAATATCCTACATGTTAGCATTTCCATAAGTAAACACTTCTTCATTTCACTTGCTGATATTTTAACTGCACAACAGCAACATAAAATCCTAAAAACACACCAGATTCTTTGCCTTAGTCTTCAGCATTATGCAGGACACTCCATCTGGCTCTTTTTTTGTGTAACATCACTTCAGACATTTACAAACACAAAGGATCTTGCACACAAACTGAATCGGTTATAAAAGCCTGCATACTGAACAAGGCACAGCTCATTTGTACACTCAGGAGAACTCAGTGATGTTGGACGTTGCTGCTACATCTTGCTTACATAATTTACTTGTAGTTTAGCTTTACGTCGTCTCTAAACGATGACTTCCGTTTGGGTTTAGTATTTGATGAGTTTTGAGACTGTGCAAAGTCCACGTGCGGTGTGATGAAAAATCTTCATTATAATCTAATTATTTCATACAGGAAGTAACCGGGTAGTATACTATAATACGAGACATCCACCAGTCTTTTTTCCATGTCTTAAAATGTCCTGCATTGCTTTAGTTTTCTGCAGAATAAATGATTTCACAGTAACGTAACATCTCGACAGCGTGAGCTTGTCCTGAAAACAGCTTCTACGATTGTTCCTTTCTTTGGCCTGTGATCAGACTGGTTGGTATGGAGCAGATGATTACATCACACAGTTTTGATACTCTTCTCCTGCCTTGCTCGACCCTACAGCAGGGCGCTGGACATGTTGCTGTTCTGCCAGCGCAGACACGTGGTTTTGGAGTGCTTGTACAGGTGTGAAGACTGGCTGAAGCGTTTTCCGCACTTGAGACAAGCGTACGGTTTCTCGCCTGTGTGGACGCGGATGTGTTTCTTGCAGTCTGTCAACGTGAGGAAGGTTTTGCAGCAGATCTTGCAAGCATATTTCCTCGCCCCTTCCACCACCAGGACGTTGTGCTCGGAGAGCGCCTTCTTGCACTTTGACAGAACATCTGCGGAGGCTCTGGTAAGTTGAGGCGGCAGGGACGTGGGCCTGCCGTTGTTAATCTCATACCCGCCGCTTTCGTTGAGCAGCAGGGGACTGGCCATACTTGAGGAAGAGGAGGCGGCATCCTGAAGAACCCCACCTACTCCTTCTTCCCCCCCTATCCCATTGGTCATTTTTGGAGCAATACGTCTGTAGCTTGAATAACCCAAACTGGGGACATTCACTCCGCCTGGTCCTCTTGAGGAGCGCCCCAAGGAGTGAAGCCCCAAACTGGAGTGCTGAAAATCCAACCCAAAAGGATCGACCCCTCCACGTGCTGCGCATGCACCCCCGCTGCTTCCTCTGGCATTTCCCAAGCCATCGTGAAGTGGGCGGAGAAAGATAGAATCAGCTTGTAGGTTATCGCCGAAGCTGCTTCTATTTTCACTGCTATGTGGACCCGACTGCAGAAGAGATGAAGAAGCAGAAGCGGATGGTCCAGGAGCATCCTGCCTCAGCAGAAAACGATGAGTGACTGCATCTCCAGTTGTTGTATTGGGAAGGTCGTCCTCTCCTGCAATCAACCCTGACCCACCACTTCCAAAATCCTTTCGGTTGAGGAAGCTGGAAATATTGAAAGCGGGTTTTCCATTAAGTACGTTATTACAGCCGAAGCTTCCAGTGACACCGGTGCCGCTTGCCATGCTGCTCTTGAGGAGGAGCTGGGAGCTGGACTGGAGCAGAGGTTCGGAGCTGGGCTGCGGCTCAGACGTAAAGCTACGGTCACTACTCTCTGGGCTCAGCTCCACCTTTTCCTCCTCTTCTTGGCATCCTGGCTCAGGTGGATCGCTGCCTTCCGCTTGGGACGTGACATCACTGTTTTCATCTGCTGGCTCAGGTGAACTAAGGGGTTCTCGTTTAACCACCACCTACATAAAGAAAAAGGCAGCTCCGTTAAAAGGCAACAGATTTAGACGTAGACTTAAAAACTATCAGAACTAATCAAGCATTTATCAGAACACAGAACTATTTTTACCTTATGTTCCTCTTCTTCAACATCCTCCTCCTCTTTTCCTGATTTTATCTTCACCCCTACTCTGATGCCCTGATGATCCTGGTCACCCAGATCCTCTTCTTTGTTCACCCCTTGCATTCTCTCCATGTTCTCCCCTTCACAGTGTCCACTGTCTGACTGGCTTGGCATCTGTGGGTCTTCTTGGGACACTGCTACCAACCCAGTGATTGCTGAATCCAGCTTGGATTCATCCCCCATCTTGTGAGAGTCGGGTGAAAGAAGAGCTCCTTCCTCTCTTTCTGCACTTACACCGTCTTCCCCTAACAGGCCCAAATTTGGGGCAGAAGGGCGCTGCCTTTGTCTGGGTCTCTCCTCTGACAGTCCCATAGTAAGAGAGGGCTTGCGTTTGTGGAAGCGCCGGATTGGAAAGGAGGCCTTTTGTTCAACCACTCTGCTGCCAACTCCGTCCTCCTCCATCCCTCCCAAAGCAGAGCTCACCAAACTGAGACCCAGCTGCTGCAGCAAGAAGGAGCGTTGCAGTTTTGACGTGGCAGCAGTGGCTGCCAGGTTGGCATTCGCTGCTAAAGTTGGATTTCCCGCCAAATCTGCCACTTGCTGCCTGTGCCTTTGCTGTTCCACCTGAGGATGATGATGCGTGGGTCTGTCGGACGACGGGGACATAGGTAAGGTTCGCGTGGTCAGGTAGTGCTTGCAGGCTTTTACGACATTATTAAGATGCAAATGCGAAGCGGCAAGGAGGATATCCATGACATTGCTCTCTCCCAGCATCAGCGTTGACGTGTACATCATATCAACTAAAGCTGCGAACGCTTCGGCTGTCACCACCTGCAAACACACAACGCTTATTATCATTTTATCAGCTCACAGCAGTGACATTGTCATTGTTCAGGTCCAAACCTCGCTGTCCAGCTGGATCATGTTCATGCTGGAGTCGCCCTCTGCGACGGTGAACAGTGCTCTGAAATGAGTGCTGCATGCTGCAAGTACTGAACGGTGGGCCTTAAAGTGTCGGCTTCCCACCACTATGACGCAGTCACACAGCTGACCGTGCACGCGCTGATAGTTAAGCTGCTGGAAGATCTGCTCAAAGTGGCCTGGGAAATCCATGGCCCTGGAGACATAATAGCAAACATAAATAGGTCAAACAATAACAGAAACACAAACAGAAACCTTAGGTTCATTAGGCTCAGTGTATTCATTAAAAAGATTATTATGGGCCTTTAATTAGAGCAGCCCGTATTAAAGCTACAGGTTCTGTGAGGGATTGAACAGGTGGAGGTTTATATGTTTAGATGTAGTACTATGAACTGATGTTACCTCTGGCTGAAAAGCTTCACCAACTTCTCTATCAGGGCCTACAGATAATTTAGAGTTATAGGCAACAACAAGGGTAGTGCCTTCCAATGAGTTAAATATGAAGTGTTATATAGTGAAATAGTGCTTATTTAAGCTGTTAGAACTGTTAACATATGCGTAAGGTGGGTAGTTAAATCATTACAACTGATAATAACACAGCAGCTACAGAGCACACCCACCCCTTATGAGCAGCTAGCAACTGGGACCAGTCAACACATGACCAGATTAGAGCACAGAGACACAAAATAGCACGTCATTAAAATTACAAAGAGAACATAAAACCAATATTTACAAATCATTACCTTAAACTTTCCGAAAATGTTGATATCTGGAGGCAGAACAAAGTCCTACTAGGAAGCTGAAGAGGCTAAAATTAGCTGGCTAAAGCCCAGCAAACTCCCTGCTAGCTAAAACACAAGCGGCGGCATACGGCCCGGGACAAGCCGCTTTTCTAGATCGTAACCTTTTCCCAACAAAATGTCCCCTCGAATGTAGCCACAGAAAGCTAGCACGTCTGCGAATGTGTTCAACACCCCCCACGATCCACTTCTTCGTTGTTTTGCTCGCACTGTCTGGATGATTTTACTGCCTGAGATACGCGGTGTCACGGTGAGCTTTGGTTAATAAGCAGATTGACGCGACTGATGGTCTCACGGCAACGTCACAAATAATTACCGTCTAACATAATTATTACTAATAAAATGCTGTTGGCGGCAAGATGAGATGTGTTCTATTTTCTAACAATTACCCTTACTCAGACGGTTTTTCCATCCAGACTCACGGGATGGCGCTGTGTCCCACTTTATTTTGGAGGGGTATGCTGCAAGTTTTACATCCTCACCACTGGGGGGCGCTGATCGACCGCAACTCACTTAACGCCAGTTGTTCTCTGTATAAATCTAATTAATAATATCTAATTAACAGAGAAGTGGACATTATTTTTTAATTTGAGCTAATTCAGAAAAATTAAATGCAGCCTTAAGTTTAGTATCTGACAGTAAATATTATGTGTTCTTTTAAAATTTGCAAATAACTGCTCTGATATTAATTATATAAATTATTTTTTAATTGTCAAACGCATATTAATTTAAGACATAAGTAATTTAGACTGTTACTCCTTCCTGTTTAGTGTTGTAAATCTGCAGGCAACTTCCTTCAGTGATTGCCTTTTGTTTTTTTTCCCTTTCACCTAAAAATACTGTTTGATAAAATATTTTTTACCTTTGTGGGATTTAGATTTTATTTACATTTAACCTTTACATTGTCCTGTCCTCCTGTATCATCGTGTGGCACGGCAGATGCTCGACGGCAGAGAAGAAGGCTCTGCAGAGAGTGGTCA
>JBAMHV010000004.1:5726963-5758968 GCA_037177535.1 Pseudomugil gertrudae | reverse complement strand
AGGGTTATAAGGTGTGTGTGGAGCGAGAATAAGCAGGAATTCAGACCAAAGCATTGTGGTTCTACTTTATATAGACAGATGAATGATTTATAACTTAAAAGGAAGTGATAATTGAGTTTTTTCTAAATGTAAGTGTTTCTATTACCAGATTTTTATTGCAATATTTAGGTTTTGCACAGTTCTCGGGGAAATGGAAATGCAGCTATGGAGACCTACAAAAGGTATTTCATAGAGGCCTGTCATCTGTGAAAATTTTAATTTCTTAAAACTTGTTTATGCAAGCCATTGTGAAAGATTTAAATTGGTTGATCAGCCCATAAAAAAACACACAGCATGACTAACAAGCACAATAGACTGTGTATAAGGCCATTTTTAATTACACAATATGTGCCTCCTACCTCTGCATATTGTATGTCAGCCTCTATTTTTTCTCCTTGTCTGGCATTATGCTGCTTTCAGAGCAGAGAAGTGCATTTCAAACACTGATTCTCTAATCTGATCTCTTTCTGCAAGTGTGTACAATCCATGGTGTTGCACTGTTATCTTTGGGAGAGCTGCTTAATGTCATCAAAAAGATATTGATATGTTTTCTGTCAAGAGCAACCCATTTAAAGACTTGAAACATGACCCATAAAGAGCATGTTTCTTTTTTCTTTTCTAGATGTACAATGTGGCACGGATTTAGAAGTGATTCATGAACTGATAATATTATCTAAACGCATACTACCATAGCTGTGGAAACCAGTGTAGCTTCAGCATTCACACCTAAACTATTACTTTCCCCATGTGAATAAAAAGGTAAATCTGAGCAGAATCTGTAGATATGCACTCCGGGGCAACTGGTTGAGACAGATGGCCAACCTCCCTGAGCCAGGTCTTGCCAGAGGTTTTCCTTCCTGTTAAAAGGGAGTTTTTTCCCTCCTACTGTCACCTTACACATGCTCAGGATGGCAAATGGGATCAAAATCAAGATTCAATGCAATCTGTTGGTTTTTCTTAACTAAGCTATATTTTTAATGAATTTGTTTGAGCTGATGTCTGTAAAGTGCTTTGAGTTAACGTTGTGAAGTGGTGCTATGCAAATTAAGCTGAATTAAATTGGGAGGCAGTGCAGCTAAATAATGAGCAAATGTAGCGTTGACATGCGTATCTAGAGTACACGGGACTGTTTTAAGCATTGTTCGTGTGTTTAAACATATTTTATAGTGGGAAGGTGGATAGTAAGATGTGTAAAAAGTTAAAAAAAATAAACAAAACAAAATTAAGAAAGCACCAATTTGTAAATCTAATAAACCAATATCTCACTTACATTATAACATAGAAAATACATCAAATGTATTTGAACATGAAAAATGAAATAACAAGACCGGGACTTCTTTGTTATACAGATATTTACGATGTGCTAGATGTTTTCAGTTGGTTGGCGCAGAGAGACCAATCCAGCACTTATAAAGTTATGTGTTATGTTGTAATAGATGTGATGTAAGGATTAACATTGTTTTGCGGAAATAGGCATGCTTTCCCTGAAAAAGGCATGGTCTTCATGGGAGCAGATGTTACTCTAAAACCTATAAATTCCTGTTCAGCTTTAATGGTGCCTTTCCAGATGTGTAACTTCCAAAGCTCCAAGAGCATCAATGCTTCCCCATTTAATTAGCAATAAAGACACAGAACTTTCTTTATATCCTTAAAATGTTTTATTTATATCTTTTCAAGGCACCCAAACCACCTTTAGGCCCATTTATGCCCAATGCAGAAGATAAGCACACATAAGAATGGGCAGTTTTGTCCCTCTCTTGTGTTGGTTATGCACAATTTTTGGACAATTTTCATGGTGCTTAGCTGCCCTTCATTTGATGCAGAAAAATGAGCAGTGTTGAGTTGTTGCACTGACATGCAAAATGGGCAGAGCCGGGGAGTTATCAGTTTCACAACTATCCCTCTATTAAGAACCAGCCGAGGGTAACAGTGTCTCAGTGCCTGTGATGGTTTTATTAGGCCCGTGTGTTCTGCACTGACATGCAACAAGTGAAAGGAATATACAAAAGAAGAAAAAGTACAGGAAGAAGGTGACACAGAAACCCCCACAAAACGGTAAACAAAGGAGAGAAGTTGAAGACAGCAACTAAAAACTTTGTAGGTTTTTTTTTCTAATTTTGATAGTTTTTGTTTGGACAGTAGTAAACGACTTTATAGCGGCATTTTACCACTACCAACCGGTGTCAACATGCTGAGGTGAACTCGACACTGTCCACTAAATGATGGACTGACTTAACAATGAAGATAATGTAAAAGGCACATGAAGGTAGCGACATCTGACAATGTTTGAAACGTATGCATTTGTGCACGAAAGGGAGCAGAGGTGGACCTTTAGCCTTCGCTACCCTCTCCTGAGCTGAAGCTGCAGATAGCTCATCTTCCCTTTGTCTCCTGGCAACGGTCTGGAGGTGGAAGGAGGAAAGGTTAGCAACTGCTTCTGCTGGAGTTTGCATCAAATGTTCTGGAGCAAAAAAAGACTATATAATAAAGAAAACAAGTCCTTTTGTTGTGACCTTTTTGTGTGGTTGTGTGTTTATGTCCTATTGAACATGGAAATACTAATGTTGATAGAAATTATAATAAATTTGCTCCATAACTTTTAGGTAAAATATTTTACAGATTTTTCTTCTGAGGGGAAAATGTTAGGTAAAATCTCTACCATTTTACAGTTGGTCTAAAACTGCTGAGTCATGACTAGAACTCTTCTTGGGCCGGAAAGTTCTGCCATTAATCTTTAATTAGGAAACGTCAACATTGCTTCATCTAAAATGGCCTTATCAGTCTGAGTGGACTGGAGTGATGATGTAGCGGTAACATTTCCACCTCAGACTACATTTCTCTAAGGTGCATTTGTTTGTACGCTTTCATTTTTCTTGCTTTTGCTATTTTGCCTAATTCCTGAACCCATGTTCCTTTTCTTATATTACAACGTACTTTTCTAGCCCTTTTCTGCCCCATCTCATTTTTTTAATATGTTAATGCCACGAACTTATGCACAAGCAATCATTTTCAATGAACAGTTAAAACCTCTCACTTTAACTATGACTCCATTCAGATTTATAGAGATTTTTCACCATTTCCCAATCACAGCATTATTTTAAAGCTGAATTATTTTGTTCCAGGATGATCATAGTTATGTTTCTTTTTTAGCATTTTGGTTTTCTCAGTTGGTCTCACCTGCAGCACACAATCGTTAGCTCAGAGCTGTGGTCATAATCTTAATAAATAGAAATTTAAATGTAGAAAATTACAAATGTGACTTTGTATCTCCTCTTTTGTTGCTTGGTTTTAAGGATGCCCTCAGACCATCCTTCCATGATTAATTTCTATTATTAGTCTAATGTATTTGTTTGTATTAGACTACGTACAATAACAGCAAACGCTCCCGTACGTTATGAACCTCTCGGAGCAGTTTTATCTCCGACACCAGCCACATTTTGTTTCTCCTCAGAGGGCAGAGCAGGGGAGTTATCGGTTTCATAACTATCCCTCTATTAAGAACCAGCCGAGGGTAACAGTGTCTCAGTGTCTGTGATGGTTTTATTAGGCCCGTGTGTTCTGCAAAGCGTAGAAAGGAACCGTACGGAGGAATAAATGGCTATTGGCCACACAGGACGTTACCTTTACCTTACTACATCTTTTTAATTAAAAGGCTTAATTTAACTGCAGCACGGCATTTAACACAGCTTGTTGTAACTAGTTTGTGAGTTTATGTGTGTGTACGTAAGACTTCAGATTAACCTTTTTGTGTCAGTTGAATATTGATTATTAAATATGGTTAATCATAGTAATGGAATTATTGAGGCAGCTTCATCACAAAATACTTAGAAGTTAATAACAGTTGGTCTTGGTTCCTCTTAGCTTAGGGGTCATTTTCTACCAATTTCCCCAAAATATTTTTGCATTAAAGCCCCCTGATGACTGTTAATATAGTATATATGCAGAGGGGAAGACTAGATCAGCCAGTGCTGCTGTACATGGTACATTATCTGTTCATTCTGCTTGATGGTCAGTAAACAGAACTGAGCTCTTGCCTATTTTGTCATATTTTATTAAGAGGCTACAGACTTTATCTGTAGTCATTCTGGTCTTGTCAGATTGCAGAAAATGAGTTCTTGACAGTAATATATACCTGATTACTGAAAGAGGATACAAATCAGACCCATCTTGAGAGCGAAGCTACAAAGCAACAAGATTATAGTTCATGCAGGCACAGACAGAAAAAAAGCAGCTGTGGCCTAGAGAACTGAAAAAGAATCACAATAACTAATAATTTCATTGTGTATGCAGCCTGCCTGTCCTTGTCTTGTCTTCTGTTCCACTGCTGTTGCAAAATGACGACGGCTGCAGCTTAGTGAATGTGTTCATCTTCTCCATTTAGAAGCATCCGTCTTTCATTTTACCCAAACCTGTTCGGAAGTTTTCATATTTATATGAAAAATAACATCAATTATAGTGAAAATTAAAACACCAGCTGTGAATATTATAAATATTGTAAAAACACAAAAATGGCCCGCTTATCGGCTGCATTTGCTTGATGAAATATTGCTGTTTAGATACACACATGCTTCTATGTTTTTTTAATCTTCATCTTGTAATAGTGGCTAATCGGTGTTTTAAATAAATCCCAGTCGGTCCCTGTACTTTGCATGTTTTCTGTTCAGTCTCTTTGTCCTCTCTGTCCCTAAATATGGTAGCATTGGACTTGCAGGATGTCAAAGTAAACACAGACAGTACACTGCTGCAGTGCGGTTCCACACATCAGAAACCAGAAGAGAAAAAAGGCAGCAGTGGGGAGAGCCAGCGGGGGATGGATGTGGGAGTTTGTCGGGGTCTGCTGTGAAAATGTTAAATTCTTTGTGATGCAATATATTTTACGTTTAAAGAATAATTAACAGATATTAAGACGAATATTATGTCTCTTTTTTATGTTTTCTTGACAGTGTATGCAGTGTGTATGCTCCTTCCTACCTGCTACAACTTTTTTACAGTTTGCAGTGCCTTCAGACATGCAGTAATGATTTTGTTACTAAATTAAAAACAGACTAATCTGGAATTGTGTTTAGTCTATTTATCTTTATAATATGTCTTTGCTTGTCAGTGTAATTTGACAACAGATGTCACACTGCAGTGCTTTATGGGTCATTGCTTCTATATGTTGTAGCTTCATAGTATTAGCAATTTTTTAACTGTGCTAAAAATAAGCTTGAAAGACGAGAGATTATATGTAAATGTAGATGTACAAGAAACAATAAAACACCCTTAACACAGTCAAGGAAACATGCAGGATGTAATTTAAAGGTCTTTCCTGTGTTCATAGTTCTAGATACTTTAACTTATGTGTGCTGTAAACATTATTACAGCAAACAGCCACCGGTTTGACAACATGTCTGAAATTATCTTCAAAACTTGCACTAAAATATGATATGATGCACATCTTAGCAGTTACTGCTGGAGTGAAAATGGATGAGCTCTTAAATGAACTTGCATATCAGAATAATTTTATGTCTCCATGTCTTCAAGCTGATATCTGTCTGCATTCTCACCTTGTTATATCAACCACAAATTTAATTCTGCCTCCTGGCAGGGTAAATATAAAATAGTAGCAGACCAAAATTGCACACCTCCACTTGTTGGTAGGTGTTGTTGTGTAATGCTTTGTTTTACCAACCTCCATGTTTCTTTTGAGTACATTGTGAGGCTGTGGTTATGGTTATCAAAGAGCATCATCTGCTGTTCTCAATGTGCTGCAAACAAAAAGAAATCAATGTCCACAGCTTACGTTATACACCATGTCCTGTTGTTTGTTGCTTATTTATGGATGCAACTCCTAAAAGCATCAGTAAATGAGTGTGAATGCAACCCAATGTAGAGAAATAAAAAGTAGCAAATGCTCACATTATTTTAATATTGTAACTATTAAAGTTTCTTAATTCAAATTATGTTATTTTTTCTTTGTCTGACATTTTGCACTGAAACAAAAAGAAAGAAAATACTGAACATCCTGAGGTGGAGAGATTTTATTATTGGAGCTAGAATTTTGAATCTTATTGACCGGAGAGAGCTCAGAGAGGAGCCAGGATGCAGGTCGGTTGATGCACAGCATATTAGCTGGTCTGACACATAGCACAAGTCTGAATCAAAGCAGGGTGGTAGGAGCAGAGAAAGGTAGCTGTGTGAAACCTGTCCTAAGTCTTCTTCACCACTGCCAGGGGACGTGAAGAAAGATAACCCCCCTTTGAATATTCACCTCATCTCAGCATCCCAACTTTGGTTAGGAGGTAGAAGCAGTTAAATTTAATAGCTGTATCTGTTGGAGTTTTCACTGATACACAAGGAAACAGACCAGAGCATGCTTCAAAGCAAAAAGACCAGACCAAAAAAAACACACACAAACTTTGTTTTTGTAATGAGTTACTTTTCTTTGCAAGGAATATAATCATGTAACTGGTCACTTTTTAATAGTAATACTCTTATTTAAGTAGTTACCAAAAAAAGTAACACTACTTAACACTGCTCAGGAATAAGATCCCTTAAAAGTGAAAAACAATCCACACATAACCCTGGTTAGGTTGTGTAACTGCACTGGATGAAAGGAAAAAAGCAATTGTGTCTGTCTTTTTAGAGTGGACACTTATTCAAAACTGCTGAATAGTTCAAGTTTGCATTATTCATTTCTGTCATCAACAGCCTCTGGACTAAGAAGTACAGAAAAAAGTTGGATGGGTTAGAAAAAGAAAGGAAATAATGCCTGAGGATGCAGTGTTACCTTATAAATGGTATGACCAATCCAAACAGTAACTACATTAAGTCTGCAAGACTGACAGTAATTCTGCAACAAAAACTAACAAATGTACAGACAGACATTCAGTCAGCTTAGATCAGGCCAAACGGCTCCACACCTTCCTGAATGATAACAGCTGACTGAAGTAGCTCCACATTTGTCTGTATGATTACAGCGGCTACATATTCTATGGAAATGCTGCCGTCAGTTTTCACCACGCAAGCAGAGTGCCCCTCCAAAGTGTCTGTGCTAACAGAACTCACATGTTTAAGTATTCCAAAGCGTATTTGTCAGCCAGTCACAGCTCATTGTTGTCAGCTTTAGACTTTTTCAGGGTCAGCCAAATTTCAGAGCAGCTTACAGCAAAAATGTCTTTAATGAAAATGATTTACTTGTGCATTAAAAAGTAATAAGGACCAGTCAGGCCAATGAAGACAGTTGCACTTTTTTAAAGCACTTTTTTGGCTCTTAAGTTGTTTGTAAGGATAAAGACCTTCTCAGTGAATAAAGTGCATAAAAACAAAGTCTCTTTTATTTGCAGTTTTTTACTAATCTGTTTGTGTGATGCACATTGGCTATTTGCAAAAATTCTGTTCATTATAGCAATTCCACATTTTGCAGCTTTGGCAGTGGTTTTAACTGCTTCCTTTTTTACCACCACAGCTGTATCTAATTTGCTGTGCTTGTCTTGTATAATTTAAATAAAATGCTGTAGAGATCTACATTTAACTTCATTCAAGCTCAGGTCTCCACCTCTCATTGCTATCCAAGTTGACTCCATGTGTTAAAGCAGATGTGCTTGATTTGAAGCTAAAGCGATCATTTCCACAGACTTAATTATTTGTGCTTCTCTGTCTGTTGTTCTGTAGAGTTTCATAGTTGTGTTTGAACTCTTGGATGTCTGCTATTTGCATGCAAGGCTGGTTCCACTGCGGAGGAGAGGGAAGGCCTGATGCTCTGATTGGTGCAGGAGTTGCTAGACAACAGATGTCCAGCCAGCTAGGAGGTGTACTACCTGTGGAGGAAGGAGAGGGAGAGAGAGCAGAAAGATGGATTTAAAAGAAAGCGGAGGTAGAAAATGCTGAAGCTGTCAAATGACAGATGTTTGCAGTGTTGCGTTTGTCAAACGGTACAAAAAGCAGAAAAACATCAAAGTTTTTATTTGTTTAATTAATAATAAAGATAATTTTTCTCATAAAACAACAAACTTGCTTAGTTTTTCCAGCTGGTTGCATATAAATGAACCATTATGGAGTACTAAGATAGTCTAGTTGAATTAATTTAGGTTCCAAGATTGCCTCTCTTTTGGACATGGCTAATTGTTGGAGGATCAATGAGACCAGCCAGCTGTATTTTACAGATCATATCTTCCTCCCAGTAATGACTCTATGGGTTATTTTATTTGTACAGGCCTATAATCATTTTTAAAGCTTATGCATCCTGTCTGTATGTGGAGTGTGACAATTAGGTAATTTTTTTATTATGAATCCAACCAAGTAGTTTTGATTTCATCCTACTAGGAAAGGAAAACGCATGTAACAGTTGTGTGATCAAAGAGTAAAAAGCTGCCAGAAAAATGACGGATTAGATTATTTAGAGACCTTAAAGATTGTTTTGTTAAAGAAAAATATATTCAGTAAGTGAATGAAAAACAGAGTTTGTGACAGACTGAGAGAGACACTAAAGTATAACGTGCCAGTAAGACTGGGGCTGAGATGGGGAGATTAGTGACCTTGCTTAGAGGGTCCTGCTAATAATGCAAAACGGCTGAGCTGCTCTTGTTTCTGGCTCTGCCTCTATGCTGCTGTGCCTGTCTCTACAGCTGGCAGGACACTTCAACAAAATTGGAATTGGCGTGTTCTCACAGGCAATATGGCAGGCTTGTGACCACACAAAAGGGATGCATCACATTGAGTGTGTGAGAATATGTGTGGGTTTTCTATGTCGTTTCCACTTAGTCTTCTTCACTACCCTTCCAAAGCTTGTAAGGAAAGACTTGTTTTAAAGATAGTCAAATTTTATTTATTCATTGGTATAATAAGCTTATTTTCTTCAAGTAAAGTCTCTAACACATTTAAAATAACCCCAGATGATCAGTAGTTCATATGCTGTATTAGTTTTACCAATAGAAATGACCACCAGGTCATTGATATGAACTAAAATCTGCAATAAATGTCAAATAAACCAAGAATAAAATAAATGTAATTGAATACAATTGTGGCTTGATAATTAAAGCCAAAGTTTGGACAGGACAGGAATGGTGGTTTCATACCATTTAGGCCATTAAAATGAATAATACCATTTTTAAGTGCAACCTGAAATGGAGCTAATTTACAGATGATGCCATTATGTTGTTTTTACTGGTCAAAAAAGGTATGCTTGCTGTACTTGATGAAGTAATGACTAAAACAGATTAACAGTAAAAAATTGTTCTATCAATGTCTGATGCAGGGTGGAAGGCCTTTACCTGACTGAGGAAATGGTTCATGGTTAGATCTCTATTGCAAATCAACAGATCTGATTCATGCTGATACAGGCAGATACTGCGGTTTAATAATCTATCAGGGAAAACAGTGAAAAGAGGTGACCATCAGCTCCATCCTCACGAAGGCCCAACAGAGGATGTTCTTTCTGCGGCAGCTGAGGAAACGCAAGGTGCCAGCCAAGATGATGGTTCAGTTCGACACAGCCATCATCGAGCCCATCCTCACCTCTTCAATCATCGTGTGATACGCTGGGGCCGCTGCCAGGGACAAACACAGACTGCAGCGTGCACTGCTGAGATGGTGATCGGCTGCAGCCTCACATTTCTCCCAGACCTGTACATCTCCAGAACTCTGAGGCGTGCAGGTCGGATCACAGCCGACCCCTCTCACCCTGGACATGGTCTCTTTGACCCACTCCCTTCAGACAGGAGGCTGCGGTCCAACCTCACGCTACAAGAACAGCTTCTTCCCCTCTGCTGTTGGATGGTTAAACACTTATTAATCAGTCATACTGCTACTTTACGCTAGTATAGTCTCCACTTAGTTCCATGTTTCTATCATGATCCACCTGCTGACCATTGTACTGTTTACATTTTTTACTCCTTACGTTATTTTTTTAAAATTTATCTTATTTCATTTTTACTTTATTTTACACCATATATGCTTCTTATTACATATTGTATATGTTGTTGTTTTTTGTTTTATGTATGCACCAATTCACTAGGGCAAATTCCTAGTGTTGTGAAACTTCTTCACATACATGTCAATAAAACATGATTCTGACCATTTAAGTGCCGTACTGTTCATGCCGGCCCACAACTGGGAGCGGGATAGAAGAGTTATTATTACTGTTGAAATTCACTGGCACCATAATAGAATTATTAAAACCAGTGAGTGGAAAGATGGGATTTTTTTTTCCTTATTGTTATTCAAAGTAACGAGCTAATTTTTTTGTTTGTATTGTAGCAGTAGTACCCCAACACATGTTTTCCATTTCACTGTTTAGTTTGATATCTGTTTTAGATATTCTGAGTGCTTTTTCTGGATTTCTGCTTGTTGTTTTGCACCAGTGCAATGCACACCAACACAAACTGGGTTAGATCTGTAATGAGAACAAGCTGCTTGGTGTTCTTTGCTGGTATTTCCTCTGTGCTACGCAGAGCCTGCAGTTCCTGCAGCATCTTGGAAAAAAGAGAAAATGAGAGTAAAAAATAGGCGTCCTATTTTATTTTGGGGAATAGCGAAAGCAGAACCTAATGCTCCTGTTTCTCTTCCTCGCTTTTTCCAGCTCCTTGTGCCTTGAGGCGAAGTTGAAATGGGTCGCCTCAAAACTGTACTGTGCTGCTCGTGGAAACAACTGCTGTTCTGACTCACTTTCTCAGAACCAGAGTCACTGGGCTTGGACTTCTTTTGATAGACAGATTTGGGTGTCACTTCCCGTACAGGATGTCAGATAAAAAATGTCCACATTTCCTGTCTCGGCTTCTGTTACAGGAGAATATGAATACCAGTAAGCCCACTTTGTCCTTTCCCTTGTTTACTTCATGGAACCGACTGGTTTTCCTGCTTGCAAGCATGTCCTCCTGAGACACAAGCTTCAGTGTGAGTTAAACTAGAGATATCCTCTAACTATTTAGGGTTAGGAGGACCAATACATAAGATTTTTAATGATTTACACTTTTTCATATTGTTATGTTTATATCATCTTATGGCGTAGATATACATAGCCCCGGGATGGACTGGTGACCTGTCCAGAGTGTTGCCTACCCTCCCTATCTCCTGTTAATTGCTGGGATTGTCTCCAGCTTCCCTGTGACCCTTAACTGGATTAAGCAGTATAGAAAATGACTGACTTACTAAATATAATTTTAAATTGAGAAAAGATAAACGACTTTTTTTACACAAGCAAATAGCAGTATAAACAAGTTCCAGTTACACAGAATCTGTATTATGGTGCAGATGAACAAATATGAGATGTTCTCGTATTGCTAGGACTCGGGAGGATTTGTATCTTAAATTGTTTTGATGTTTCAAAACAACTTAGCACAGAACCTTAGCAAGAAGTTTGAAGAAAGAAAATGGACTGGCGACTTGTCCAGGGTGTACCCCGCCTCTCGTCTGATATCAGCTGGGATTGGCTCCAGCCATCCAGCTAAATGGATAAATAATGTCTGTGACGTGCCCTGAGATGACGTTGTCATGAAGTGGCGCTATACAAATAAAGCTGAATTGAATTGAAAAAAAAAATAGTAGGATACTTACTGGAAAAAACTAATTTCCAAATGTGGATCATTCTGACCCACATTAAATGTGGGACAAAGGTCTTAATGTATACAATTGATATATATAAAAATAAAAGGAATTCTCAGTTTTTATATTCTCTGTGGTAGTTTTAATTCTCCTCATGGCAACAAAGAAGCTGAGGTTTAGCTTCACACCAAAGGTCATTATGAACTCACTGTGGCAGTTCATTGTGTTAGCTGTTTGCTGAGGCCTGTCTGTTTATGGCACATCGCCAAATACATATCAGCTCACATTATTTCTGTCAAGCATTTCTGCTCTGATAAGGAAAGGGCAGGCTGACATGAAGCCAGCACGCACAGGCATAGTCAACAAAAACACACAGTGACATTGATGCCCAAACACTGGACGTTGCCCTCCACTGAGGCAAAGCTAAGTCATGGCCAACTTCGTGTCAGATGATGTGGGGAGCCAATCATTGCAGGGAACACTGAAGAACATTAAAGTAACCTGTGTGTGTCTGTGTCTTCTCTATTTTCCTTTCAGATCATCAAAAGCTGGAGAGAGAGGCGAGGATTTGTCGTTTACTAAAGCATCCTAACATCGGTGAGTGGAGTGTCCTCAATCTTTGAATGCACGCATGAAAACACACACACACACGCACACACACACACATTTCGTTCAGGTCTCTTGTGAATTCTACTGTGGCTATTCATCTTCTAGACACAGTTATGAGACAGCTAGGGAGATGGAGAGAACAAGTTTGTATGTGTGATCATGTATCTAATGATTTACCTGTGTGTGTGTGTACGCGCACTTTGCTGAGTCATCAGAACGACACAGGAGCCCCCTCTTTGAACCACTGACCCCTTACACTCTTTCCTCCTCATTATTCCTTTGATAAAAGCTGTCGCTCTTGTTTTTTTGTTTTCACACTCCTCTACAGAAGCTCTTTCTTTTCTTCCTCGTAACAGTTTCATGTCTCTATTCCTTTCAGTTTGGCCTGAATATGGCTGTTCTTATATAAAATCGAAGAACAAACCCTGGCTGGAATTTTATGATTTATTTGTTAATCCAATAAAAATAAAAATGGGGAAAATGTCATCATAGTCGCAAAGATCCAAGTGTAACACAATATTTCTGAAGAATAGCTATATGAAAGGGCTGCGTTTTAGTGCACATGATTTAAATCTGTTACAGGTTTTCTTTAACTTGGCCAAGTTGACCTTTTTAAAGGGGAATCTTTGCTGAGTCATTGTTATTTTTCCTGTCTGTCCCTTATCTATTTTTATCCACTCTGTGAATGTGTTTCTGGCATTTTCTTACAGTAAGACTCCATGACAGCATATCAGAAGAGGGTTTCCACTATTTGGTGTTTGATCTGTGAGTAAGACACTGTTTGTATGCGCATCTCTCTCTCACACACACACATGCACATAAACACAATTTTAACATTTTTAACTGCTGCGATCAGTTTAAGATGAAAATAGTATGTTTTTTCTTTCACTACAGTACAAGTTTTGACGCACTTTCCCATTAGATTTAATGAGGTGGTGAGTCAAACCTTTGATTGGTATCATAAATTAAATAGCTGTATCCCATAGTTTCAGGCATATTTTGAGGTGAAACAAACACAATGGTTTAAAGTAGGGGCTGTTTTGATTGAAAAATAATATGATACAGTGCATTTTAATATTAGTTATATTAAGTATGTTCAGAGTTAGTAGCTGAAAACATCCACATTCAAAGATCTGTAGTGTTATTGGCAGGGCCCCAGTTATATATCATGGGTCAGGTTCATATTTCACTGGAGATACTCATGGTAACTGGTCATTTAGCAGCATCATGCATACTCCTTATGCCTGTTCATATGAACTGTTTCATTATCAGTTTTTTAAAGGCTCTTTTGAACTGATTATTATTGGTTCATTTTGGTAGTGCATTTTTATTATTACTTTATTTTAGTGACCTTTGTGGGTGTTCCTCCTTTTACACAGAGGCGGGACTTTGTTAGCGTGATGGGGTCTATGTTTTTACCATGGCTGGGGAATAATAGCTGATGATGAATCATCTAACAGATTCAGGGGCCAAGTCGAGCCTGACAATCAAAGATAAGGGGCAATTTTGTACTTGTCCCGGTGTGTAGGAACAGATTGTAATCATCTCAGGTGATGGAGAAACAGGGAGCAGGTGATTTTTTTTAGAAGTAAAGTGAAGCATAACTACAAGTGTTTAGCTTTGGCTAAATTTAAGTTTATGTGGTTTGAATATGTCTATGACAACACAAGCTGCCGTGTGTGTGCTCGCCTTCATTTGAAGGATTCTTTCAGAGTTCAGAGAGAAAATGAATCCCGTTCAAAGCATAGCTGTGTCTGTGTCCCTGTAGGGTGACAGGAGGAGAGCTGTTTGAGGACATCGTAGCCAGGGAGTACTACAGTGAGGCTGATGCCAGGTAACTCCCTACCACCACCACAAACACACACACACAGGCACACACCGCTGAGCTCAGCAGCCATTATGCATCTCTGTCTGCCAATGGAGGGAACTTTATGTACGTCCATATTTGTGTGCTTCACATATGGTCGTCTCAAAGGTATGATACAGCTACCCTGTCTCTGCAGTATCTCATGGAGTTATTTATACAGATGATTAATGATATGAAGCCTGCAGTATTAATCATAGACAACCTACCTTAGAGTGCCAGCTTTTTGCTAAAAAAATGGCCTCCACAGAGAATTAGTACAAGAAACGGAGAGTGTATGTGGTGTTCTTCATATAGGTATTACCCCAGTTTAATACATAAATCTAGTTAAATGTGTCTTGCTGTCATGTTACTTTGCACCATAAGTCATGCAAACTGTGTCAGATCTGAGGGATCTTATGATAACATGCACATTTTGAATGATCTTTTTTGTCTACCTTTTTTCTGTTTATTTCCCTCATTTACTCTTTTTCTGTCTTGTTTTGTGCTTCTCTGTCTTTCCTTCCACCCACTTTCCTTTTCATGTCCTACTCTTAGTCACTGCATACAGCAGATCCTGGAGAGCGTCCATCACTGCCATGTTAATGGGATCGTTCACCGGGATCTAAAGGTTTGTATGTTCTCAGACGTTGTTGCGATCCAGATCATAGAAAGCCAATAGGAAGATTTGAAAATATCTGCATTATTAAATACATATATATGCCATTTTTATCTGGATTATTTACCAAATAATTCCAGTTTTTAGACATGTTTTGTTGCTCTATGCAAAAAGAAAGCATACCATGTTTGTTTCTATGGTTTTATGCATCAGGATTAAATTAAACAATTCATTTAAAAAAGGTTAATATAAATGCTAATGATCCTCTTTGCCATAATATTATCATTTATCTGACAATAATTAAGGCTGGTAATTAAATGCACCTCAATAATTGACCATCAACGAGTGTAAAAGCCTGTAGAAAAAGTAGAATGTTCTTCCACTTTGCTGATCTGCAGAATTCAGGTGTACAGTGCAAAGGAGGAAAGACATCAGCAATGATCTTATGGTTGCTTATTGCTGTTTGTTGTTCTGCATCTTTCTGGGGAAGGTTATAAGGCCAACTCCAAACGATTTGGAGCACTTTTTTTTAATAAAAATGATTATGCCCAAGTAGAAAATATTTAGAATGACCTTTGACCTCCCCGGAGTACATCTTCATCTTTAATACTTTGTGACTGTAAAAAAAAAATTAAATTCTGAACAAGCATGGCTTGTTTGTAAAGACTAGTGAAAGAAAGCCTTCTCTGTGTGTGTGTGAGAACACCTTACAGTCTTAAATTCAGCCACAAACCTCTCTACATACCAGAGTCCAATCTGACTGACAGCTAAAGCTTGGCTCTGATTGGGTCATGCAACAGGACCATGATCTCAAATGCACAAGCAAATCAAGGTGATGCAGTGGCCCAGTCAAACCTCATATGTCATCTTTAGAGAAATGGCATCATATAACCCTAATGCTTACATTTGATGCATACAGTTTCTGAGACCGATATCATCATTATGTGGTAAAAACTTTGCTCTGAAGCTGTCCCAAGTCTCTAGTGGTAGCTTATTAGTATTTTAAATTGGTTAAAATGCCAAATAAAAACATCTGATTGCTTCTTACCTTCACTGCATTTTGCATTTATGATGATTAAATTCTGCAGGGTGATACATCATGTTGCTATTAATCCAAGGTGGTATTTCCTTTAATAGGCATCTGGTTTGGATCAACTAATTTTAATCCCGTCCTGATGTATAAAAACATACACATTTATTTTTCACATGGCTGTATTTTATAGTAGAATTTAATGATTGAGTCTTGTTGAAATTGTCAAACTGGCTTGATGTAGCATTACTGTGCTAACTGTTAGTCTGTGTTATAGAGGAGTGGTCCCAACAATAGGAGCGGTCAAGACTGATGTGCACAGAAATGATCAGCATTTGCATAATTGTGTAAAAGACTTGTTGGGATGGGAAATGACGTCTAAAGGCTGTGGTAGTTGCTTCCTATGAGCATTTTTATGTGGAGGAATGAGAGTGCAGAGAAGCTCTCTTGAATACAGTTACAGAACTAGGAATAAAAATGTAAAGAGTTATCACTGCTGGTTCGGTTTCTAATCCGCAGACTTGGTCATGAGCGAGACCTTTTGCTACAATGATGTGAGGTTTTCTTAGTCCTTCATAATAAGGAGGATTTATTCATCATCATGTTAATAACTGCGATGTCACTGAGTATCTGTGTCCTGTTAAGTTATGTCGTCTAAAAGCTGCCTGCTCGCAGGCTGTCTGTGTTTAAAGTCTCTAAATGTTAGGAAATGTTTTATTCATCAGCGCACGCTCTCTCACTGGCCTTAGGTTAGCAAAGACCTTTCTGCACCTGTGCCCATGTGTGTGTGTGTATGTGTGTGTGAGTGTGTGCACATGTCTGCATGCTGTGGGCTTAGAAATATTCATGATCGTGCAAAACGGCATTAGTGTGCAGTGTGTGTTTGTCGTTACTTATACGTGGCTGAGTCACTTGTTTTTACACCCACAACTCCTGTGACACCACACCTTCCCCCTGTATCTCTCTCCCCTCACTGTGCAATTTGTTCCCACTCATGGATTTTAACGGTGGATTGGTGGTGCTGGCGATGAGAGCATCATCGCTCCCTCTGAATCCATGAGGCTGAAGGAACAAGTCCACAGATCAAGTGGTCAAATGTCCATGGTCACCTAGAGAGTTGGTCCCGTGCACATGTTTGTGTCTCTGTCATTTGTGTGGCAGAAAGGGAGTTGCCTCAGACACTGATTTAAGAGCAGTTTAGTGTCACTGACCCCTAATGGTTTTGATAAGGATTTGGTTTGGCTAACCTGATTTTAGATCTGTGTCTGTGGGCAGCTTGGTCCCTGAGCGTGTGACCTCTCACTTCTAACCTGTTTGACTCCGCCCCCCCCAGCCTGAGAACCTTCTATTGGCCAGTAAGCTGAAGGGGGCGGCGGTCAAGTTGGCTGACTTTGGGCTGGCTATCGAAGTACAGGGGGACCAACAGGCATGGTTTGGTGAGTATTCACCCCATCTGTTTCTTCAATCGTAGACAGTTGTCACCCAAACAAGCAGTTAGTTGATGAGCTACTCATTTAGATGGTTGGCATCTGTGGTGAATTTCTCCCTAGTAACAAAAAAGGGAAATTCAGCTGAGACTGGTTTATTCCACGCTAACATCCCAACTTTTTTTTTCTTATTTGTTTGTTTGGTAAACATAGTGGTAAAATCCCAAATATTAAAACCACAGGTAATAATAAACAGAGTGCTGTCCTGTGTGGTTACAACTTGGCCTTAAAGGCAATAAAAAAAGGGATAAACATCAAGTTCAGCTGCCAGTTCAGTAATTATTATAATAGACTGTAAATCCTGGAAAATTTTCCTGAATAAAAATGTAAGTAGTAGAAATGCTCATGATAAAAACCTGTGTGAAAGATTAGTTTAATGTGCCAAATATGAGATGAACCCTTGATAGTTTCCTTTTTTTATGAGAAATGGATTCTAACTTCCTACATTTTTTTATTATTTGAAAATCTTTTTCATATTTTTTGTCATACTGTGATCCAGAAATCATATTCTCAACAACACTTATTTACATATACTTCCAGAATTACATAAATTCCTGAACCAGTTCCTTATTCATTGATATTCTGCATCCATGTCACACTGATCGATGAAATATTTAAACATAACAAAGGCTGCAAACTCAAACAATAAACCAATGTTTAGCGAACACATCATAGACTTTTACTGGCAGTCTGTTGCAAAAGTACATAAGTTGTTCATTTCTTCACTTGCAGCTACAAGGTGCAGGTGAAATGTTTTCAAACTTTATTTATAAAGTGCTTTTTATGCCACAGAAAACAGAAAGTGCTTTACATGATAAAATTAATTAAATGAAAATACACAAAAAGACAAAAAAGCAATGTTTAAAAAAAGAAGAAACCCCTTCCTTACATTCAGTGAAAAACATATGTTTCCTAACTTCTGTCTCTTAACTGGAAATAATTATACATCAGTGAAAAGAAAGAAGTAGAAGAAACAAAGAGAGAAGTAAAAACATCTGGCTCGGTGCTGATGCTGGTGTGGGGAAATTATATTATTGTTGGGATCCATCCACACTTTTAATCTGTATATCTGAAATGCATTACTGCTACTAAATGTGTTTTCTCTGTTCATAGTTTCAAGAACAGTTTTTCTTTTTTTTTATGAGCAATTCATCCATTAGTGATGGTGTTCTTCTAACACTAGTTAACTAACACTTTTGTTGTCTCATTTATGTGTTGCATCTTATTGCACCAGATTTGGGTCTGGTGGGATTTGTGTCATTTATTTACCAATATGACTTCCTTTTATATTTGACATTATTCTTTCCAATTTGAAACCCTTTTACAGACCAGTTTATCAGATTACATCACTTAAGAGCATCAATCTATAAATATCCACAAAATGTATCAGTAGTGGATATGTAGACTTCTCAAACTGACATCAAAATGTTCATTTTCCTTTGTGAAAGTTGATGTTATATAAATTGCACTATCCGAGTGGCTCTAATGTTTTGGTGTTTTTTTTTAATATTATTTATCACTTCATTGAAAATTAAACTGTTAGTGTGAGTAAAAGTTGGCTGCACCATGTGTTTAAGTCCTTCATTGTGTGGGTTCTTTATTTATTATATAAACCTTTTGGCAAAGCGACAGAATAAAATGCTGCCTTCAGCCCTCATGGAACCAGAATACTTCCTGCTGATATGATTTTATCAGAGTCTTCATCATCCAGCCAGTTAGTTTCATTTTTCAAGGAATTTAGAAGCCACATGCTAAAACTCCTACAACCACTTACCATCTTTCACCACCTCCTCCCTTTCATTACTTCTCCAGGCTTTGCTGGAACTCCAGGCTATTTGTCTCCAGAGGTTTTGAGAAAAGACCCATATGGGAAACCAGTTGACATGTGGGCCTGTGGTAAATAACTCAAAACTGCACATTCATATCTGCTTTTGTTAGTGAATCACAGAGCTTTTAAACACTTTACGATACTACATGTTTATATGACTTGACTTCGCATGACACTTTGTCCTAGGCGTGATTTTGTACATCCTGCTGGTGGGCTATCCTCCCTTCTGGGATGAAGATCAGCATCGCCTCTACCAGCAAATCAAGGCAGGGGCCTATGATGTAAGTGTGCACACAAACAGGCACACACACACTGGGTGCAAATAGCTTAAAGTTGAAATAAAAAAAAAAATTATATCCAGAACTTTAAACCTCTAGTGAAGGATATTCCTGGATTTTTCTTCCAAGTGATTTCCTCTACAAGTACATTGTTGGATAAAAGTCGCTCTATTTCCTTTAAACCACAGATGGTTTAATTTGTGTGTTTTTTAATTTGTGTGATAAATGTTTTGAACCATTGTTATTTCACAGTTCCCATCCCCTGAGTGGGATACCGTTACTCCTGAGGCCAAAGATCTGATCAACAAGATGCTAACAATCAACCCAAGTAAACGCATCACTGCCGCTGAGGCCCTCAAACACCCCTGGATCTGCGTATGTGACACACACTCGCATATATGAATATGCAGAAATACGTTTGGCACACACAGATACACTGATAATGGTACCTTTTGGTAAATGCTCCATGTCTGTGTAATCCTCACATGTCAACCTCTTCCTGCAGCAACGGTCCACTGTAGCTTCCATGATGCACAGGCAGGAGACTGTGGAGTGCCTGAAGAAATTCAACGCCAGGAGGAAACTCAAGGTGAGACTTCTGACAGGCGGTCACATTTCTGCTTATGCAGATAGATCCATCAAGCCATTTCTCCACACTTCTCTGTCTTCCTTACTCAAACCTTCACTGTAACTTTAAAATGACTGACCTTCTAGAAGCCACCTTGCCCTGTTGACGTTCTTCTCTTTTTCTTGCTGCAACCTTATAATCCGTCTCTTTCTGTGTCTTCTTTCCTTTTGTCCATCGTCATTTCCTACTTTTTTTTCCCCCTTCTCTTCTGTCACTGCAGGGAGCAATATTGACCACTTTGCTGGTCACAAGAAACTTCTCAGGTATGTTTCCTTCAGCCTGGTTCTCAAGAACTAGTTTCCAAAACATAAGATAGGAACATTTACTATAATAACTCTGGCTGGTGGACCCTCTCGCAGACTTTCATACTTTTACAGTATTGTAAAGTGCACTCCTGCACTACTTTAGTGGAGCTGAACTTCATACATGGGGGAGTCAGATGGTGTGCAAGTCTCTATCCCCTCTGATAAAGATGTGTATGAAGAAAGGAAATTATTGTTTTCCTGTCTTTAAAACACATAAACCTATTCACATAAATTGATTAAAAAGCTATGATCAAGAGAGATGATTAATAAAACATCTTTACATTAATAAGCTGGCTTACCAAGTGGAAATTGAAATATTTCACAAGCCCATTCAAAGGTAAGTTGGTTGATGCAGTATGCGGTGCTCCACAATAGGAGCTTTCGGGGCTACTGGTGCAGGTGCTGGGGTCTATTTTGACATGATCTGCATCCTTCTTTACAAAAGAAATCAGGAATATCTTGCTTTTTTCTTTCCTATATCTTTCAGTACAAAATAGGGCCGGTTTCAAATTATATTTTGATACATTTTTAAAATCAACTAGCAGCCTTGCTGTTTAAATTAACCTGAATCATGTAGCTTTAGCTTAGTTAGCATCAAGTACCTGAAGAACTCTTGAAGCATTCTTTAAAGGTTTTTTTTAGCTCCAGTGTGAAACTCTGTGTAGTTGTTGAGTATAGTAAAAACTGAAAACTTAATATAACTTTGTTCTGCCACGTTATCTCAAAAACAATCTCTTGCTACCATGTAACTTGATTAGCAGTGCTACATAGCGTAATGCTAACGTGTTCTCATTTTATATGATCTCTGGTTGTACTTGCACAGAGACAAAATGTCTTCTAAAAAATGCCGCCATTCATCAATATTTATTAAATATGACATGTAGGAGAATACAATTAAAACTGAATTCAAACTGGAGTGAGGACATCGGCCGTGCTCGTTTCCTCCAGTGACCTGTCAATCCCCTGGGGTGTCCAATCAGATCATAGAGGTGGCTATCACCAACTTGCAAGCAGAAACATCTCCCTTTATCTTTGAGGCTGTTCTATCACTCAATCTCTTCTTTGCCATACTTTTCTTGCATGTTTCCTTTGATCTGCTTCCTATTTTCTGGGTCTTACTAGCCCGTTTCACACCTACAGACAAATGCATCAGAACATCTGTATCTCTTTTTATTCACCATTTTCTTCTTTGTTTTCATTTTTCTTTCCTTTTTTTTGGTTTGGATTTTGGTATCCATTTGAGGTAAGATTTTTATGGAATGATAGAGAAATGTATGGGGCTGGGTCCAATCTATAACTTTGAATGATTAGACTTTACTAAAGGCCTGTTAAAGATGCATGAAGATTAGGCATCCATTATATTAAACAGGAATGTTAAACTATATTCATGTATTAGTTCAGGGCATTAATCAAGGATGCGGCATGCATTTTGAAGGGCAATTTGGTGCATTAATTCTTTGACTGCTTGGCGTTAATTGCATGTGTATGAATGTGAATTTTAGAATTTCTTTAGTCTGGTATACACCGGCTATCCTTCCCATCATCTGCAATGTATATCCCTAATTAACCACCATCTCTTCAGCCGCTCTTATGGATTAGTATATGGTAGGATAGCAGCCTTGCATAAAAGATCAATGTTACACAAAACTTTTTTTGTCTTGTTTTATGGATCTAACAGGTCAAATTTGCACCTGGAGTTGTATGATAGGCACTTGAATTTGGATATGCTTGCTGCATGTTAGAAAAGCCTCAGGTATGTAACTCATGTGAACCCCAGTCCTGAACTCTTCCCTCTTTGCCTTTGCAGCAGCCAAGAGTTTGCTCAACAAGAAGCCAGATGGGGTTAAGGTAAGTTGATTTGCACAGACGACAGTGCTTGGTGTCTTGCATTGTTTTTTCTTTGAATGTTCAGCATTGGTAGAGCCTTATTGATTATTATGATGCATTGTGCAGTTAACATCATCATTCAGGGACAGTCACTCAAAGCTGCAGAAAATGTTTTTTATTCTTCACTTTGTCTTTAGACACAGTGGACCACATTGATGGTTATTTCATTTTGTCTTAAATCAAAGGATTTTCTGTTATTTGAGAGCATTATGAAGTCCCTGCCTGCATGCAGATGTGCTGGGTTTCACCCTAAACCTTTTCCAAATCTTTAGATTTTTTCTTTGGGCTTGCAACTTTCAGATATTTGCTTTTTTGCTTTTGGATTGTTGTGAAATAAGTTTTTCAGAGTTAATTTCGAAGTTACTGCTCCCTCTTCAATCAATCATTTTACTTTACAGTGTCAACCTCAGGACTAATAGAGATTAACTCACAGGCTGCCAGCTATTGCTATAGTTCAGCTATCACAAAATAAGTAAAGCTCTCTTCACAGGTGATTGAATACAAAAGTAAATAAACAAATAAAGGAGATCACTGCTTTAAAAAGATTATCTGTATTCTGTAACGCTTCTGGAAGGACTTTTTTCCTGGACAGTTTCATGAAAGCACTTTCAGGGGTTAGCTATTCACTACGATCTGTGTTTTCATTTTCATAGGTTTACATTCAATATTTATTGAGATTAATATCATCTCACTGCAAAAGTCACAAGGAAGTAGGGAATTTACACACACACACACACACACACACACCATGGAGAATGTGTAATAGTTTACAACCTAACATTATTATAACCTCCTTCAAATAAAGATACACTAAAAAGTACATAGTTCAGGCTGTGTTTCGTTTAGGGTAGAATAACATATGTGGATAGGACAGTGTTAAACCACATACTGCATCCATCACAACAGCATGACTTTGCAGAATGAGAGTGAAGTCAGACCTTCACGGATAGAAAAAAAACTGGAGCATCATTAAATAAAATATATTTTGAAAAAATCCAACTGCAAAAGCACAAGATTGAGGATCAGCTTGCTCCAGGAAGTGGTTTATTTACAGGCATGTAAAAATAAGAGGGAATAGTGCAGAATGGTAAACTTCACCCTATTCTAAGGTTTTAGAAATGTGTTGATGCAATCAAATTCAACATGAGCTGTTTTCCAGTAAATTGAAATCTCTGTTTCTAATTTTCATTTTGAACAGACTCCCAGCTTCTTTGGAATCAGGATTGTTTATAGTGCGTCTCACGTTCGGGCCTTTTCAGTGTTTATTTAGCTCCATAATGCACTTTTGATTGCACAAGTTCATGAGAAGTGTTTTATAAATGAAACTTTTCAGATGTTCACAAAGTTCTAATTAAAATATTGAGCAACTTTCTTGCAACATTATTTTTGTAAACTTTGGGGTTATCCACTTATGTGATACTTATGTGATACTTATGTGATACTTATGTGATACTTAGCTGCAGTCTCAGCTGTGTGATGATCCTGATCCAACTTTTAAATTAAAACATGTGGCTACTTGTGGTTGAAATAAATTTTCTCCTCATGGTTATGACTTTGCAAACTCAGGAAAGGTTCAAATTTATATCCTCCTTTTAATGTTGGCATCTTCGGTCAGGATGAGATAATATTTCTAGCACTAAGGAAGAAGAAGCTGGATGAGCGTATAAAGTCACAGTCTAATTTTCTTTCTTTTTAAAGGAATACTATCCTTTCACGTCACAGGAAATGCATGTACTCAGTAGGTTGGAGGGGCAGCATTATGGATCATGGTTACATCATCACCTCATTCAGATTTAGTGATTTTCCTCTGAATAAGCCCAATCCATGTCTCTTCAAAATCCAGATGCTTGCAATATGACAGTAGTGGGTTTCTGGGCCAAAATGTGCTCATTATTGTTCTATGCCCTTGTTGCTATATTCCAATGGAAAATGCTTTACATGCATATCAAGTTTGTGCAAAGCAAAGCAGCATATTGTCTTTCTATCTTTTTAAAAGTTCATTTATAAAATGTGTTTTATGTGTGACCTTGTATCTAAAGCCTACATGCATGCAATTTTCTCTTTTAAATCTGTAATGAACCAGTCAAAAATGTAGTTTTACAGCTCAGCTTTGCTTGAAATCTCAGTGTAAATGCTGTTAAGTATGAAGCATATCCATACATCTTTACACACTATACCTCATGTAAGCAGCACAACCTTTGTAGTTTGGTTGTTTACAGCATAACGCTCAGTACTATCAGGTCTTTGAGACACATGAGTTTGGTTGGACGTGAGAGAGAACATGAGATAGAGAGTGAGAGTGTGCATTTGTGTGCCTGAAAAGTGTGTACGTGTGTCATGTCCCCTCTACACTGCCCCCTGCAGGTCAACAACAAAGCCAACACAGTGACCAGTCCTAAAGAAACAGGCCCTGCCCCTGCACTGGTATACACACCCACACTTTCTTTCTTCCATAAAACATTGAAAGCTCATATCCCTCTGTGCAGGAGGTGCAGGCTCACTGCCTCTTGAGGATTAGATCCTTTTCTCCACCTTGCCTGACTAGGTTTCATTTGATAAAATCGAGGCTAATAAAATAAAGTGACAGCTGTCTAGATCAGCATCAGGCTATCCCTGAATGAAGTAGTATGTAAAAAAATTGTGAGTGCCAAGCATGTCTGGACTTTAAAGCCATTTTTAAGCGTATACACTTAACCTAGAAAGATGCTTAGAATTCAGATTGATGTAGTCGTTCACACATTTATCTGAATTAGCAGAGCATGCATGGAGTGTATATAGCCTTGTACAGTGCTAATGTTTACACACATTATATAAGTTGAATATAATATGGACTGCACATTGGACTTCAATTGGTGTGACTAAGCAACCCCCCCTTCATGCCAAGCCCCCCCTCGCTCATCCTTTCTCCCCATTACATGCATGAACTCCTGTCGAGTCATTAAACACGATTTATTTGAGCCAGGTCCAATTCCTGATGAGAATCTACGTGTGCATCATTCAGCATTTTGTTGCTGGTGTAGTTCATCTGTGCATGGCTGTGTGTGTGTGGGGTCCTGGGTTGTTTTTTGATTGGCTTTTGTATAGTGTCTGCTCATTGGCTGCGTGCGTCGGGCCACATGACTGCTGCTCTGCATGATGGTGAAGATTCTCTGTCCCCTCATTTGCTGTCGGACGATTACGCATGAACACAGGCACATGGCATCTGTCTCTGTCTCTCTCTCTGTCTCTCTCTATCCTCCTTTCTGTCTTCATCATCATGCGCATACACACTGACACACACACACACGTATATGGAAACACACAGTAGAGACTGCTGATGTTATAATCTAGTGTAATCTGGGTGAGTGATTAGACGGGCTGAGCTTGTCAGCAGGATCGATTCAATGGAAATTCAGACAACTGATGTAGAACATTCACAGTAACAAGACGGCAATGAGAGAAACAGATCGATAGAAGTGTTGCCAGTCAAACTGTGTATCTTAGAATACACATAGAGAATACATGAACATATGTCTTTGTCATCATATATGTTTCATCACATTTTATCATCATATATGTTTTATTTTATTACATTTTTTAAACTTGATCCCACAAGTTGTTTTTATGTGTTCTCTGTAGGAGCCACAGACAACAGTGATCCATAATCCTGTGGATGGAAACAAGGTGAACCAACAAAAACCACAATTATAATCAAAATGTATTAATAGTTTTACTGAATTAATTTCACCATTACAACAACATTATTGTGCTGTGTCAAATTGTAAGTAAATAATGATAGTTATTATGTTTTCTTAGTGTAGCCAACAAGAAATTGAATACAGAATATTTGACCAACTCAGGATTTTTCTCCATTCAGGAAAAATGACACTGAGCAGAAGATGAGCGTTAGAACAACATAGCCCCCTATTATTCACCACTTCACAATGCATACTGTATACCTTTACATTAAAAGATGTAATAAAACACAATGTCATACAAGTTTTGCAACTATTACCAGAGCAAGCGCTGAGGTTACCTCCACATGATGTGCTATGGCTCATCATGTGGAGGTAACCTCAGGAGGTAACCTAATGAAAAGAATCCTCTCCTTGATTAAAGTCTCACTCTCATGGCTGCTTCATAGGTCTACATTTGATTTAAGGGTGCATTTTTTCATTTAAACATTCATCGGATACAAATTTATGTTCTGTTCATTGTTCTTTGTCAGGAGTCCATTGAGAGTGCCAACACCACCATCGAGGACGAAGATGTTAAAGGTAGGGAAGACCCTCAGGAGTCTTACACAGCAGTTACAACAACCAGCCCCCATCATTTCCAACCAGTCTGATCACTCCTTTGTATGTTTTTTTTTCATTCTGTTTAACCACACAGTTGATATCAAGTTAACTACTACAGCTCTCCCTTTGGCTGTCAGCTCCTCTTGCAAAATTCCCTGATTTCTTACTCTTTTTTTATTGTTTCTTTCTTTTTTCCTTACTTGCCCTCAAATGCAACCTCTTTTTTCCAGTTGAATGCCTGAAGTTGATACCAGAATGTTAAGGAGAACTTTTTGTTCTGTGTATGATCTTATGTTTTCAGTATTTTTTAATGCCCCCCTCTCTATTTTTTCCCCCTTTTTTGTGTCTTGCTGAATATATCATTCTCCCCCTCATTAATTCCTTTCCTGGACAAACACAAACACTTGACACCCAAACCACACGCCCATCATTCATGCTACCTCTGTTAGCCCTCCGTCTGGGCGGCTTAGTGAGCGGTATCTTGAGTTCTAAGAGTCGTTCCTCACAGATGTCTGACTCGAGACAGACTCCCACCTCCTCAGTCCAGAGTAAGTCCCTCTGCAGAAGGGGAGATGCCCTGTTTCCTTTGCATCATCTAGAACCATGCCCTCTCTGTAAAGTGTCCCGAACTCCAGATTTTAGAATAATTTATTTTGCTTATACAGCTTGATATTTTCTTTATCTGTAGTTTCATATGATTTTTTTGCTGCAATGGTTTGGTAAAAATGAAACCTCTGTTAATGATCCCTAACTATTTTTTCCTCACGTATTCTGCTGTTTGCATATTTGTGCTTTGTAGATAGAAGTCTTCTTTTCTCTTCAACTTGCCTCTTGTTCTCACCAAATCTAAATAATCTTGCACAGTGAAGAGCTAGCTCATGTACACTCCCATACGTTTAGTTTTGTTGTCTGTGAGGGAACTAAAAGTGACGGACAGTTTTTATTATTTAACATGTCTGTTTTTTTTGCTGCACAATTTAAGTAATTTTTTCAATATCCCCCAGCCTGCACCAATAACAATAAAGGTAATTGTCAATGCTACTTAGTCAAAACTACCTTTGTAGTAAATACATTGCATCTGAGCATTGGTTTGTCTGTCCATTTTTGAGCTTTGTTGGGTGAAAGCAATCCTGTCATCTTGCATTTTCCTGCCTGATATCACTATTAGTCATGGGAGGCTTCCTTCTGTTCATTCGTTTATTTACTTATAGAAATTTTCTGAAAAAAAAAGAAATTGTGAAATGCTCTTTCTTTTTTTAAGCGCCTTCCATTTCTAATACCTTTGAAATCCTGCAGATGCTTAGACTAGAACCCATTTACAGTTGGTTGGATGTCAGATTTTCCGTATCTGCACTCAGCGCATTTGCCTAAAAAAGAAGCCACAGTGTGTCCTTCATCATTGTTGATGATGATATTTGTGGTCTTGTGTTGTTGTAGCTCGCAAACAGGAAATAATTAAAGTCACCGAACAATTAATTGAATCTATCAACAATGGAGACTTTGAGGCCTATGCGTAAGTTACGTGCTAAAATATTTAACTTAATAATTGTGGGTTTTTTTGGTACTACCACTACCATGATTCTGTGTCCACTTTTGGTGCAACAGGAAGATTTGTGATCCTGGTCTGACTTCTTTCGAACCTGAAGCCCTGGGCAATCTGGTTGAAGGACATGACTTCCATCGTTTTTACTTTGAGAACGGTGAGTTTAAGACCTTTATTCACAGAGGAGATTTTGCAGCAAAGATTGACGCATGCTAAGCTGAACATGACCCTAAAATTCCACTTTTTAAGACAGAAAAAGTTTTGTTTGGAGATGATCCAAATCTTTCCCATGCTGCTGTTGCTCCCCATTGTGCAAAAGCCACTTCACATCCAAAATGTTTATGAAGAAACAGAGTTCTCCCATTGTTTGTTTCAGTATTTCCAGCTGGTTTTGATCATTTGAACAGAATGATGGAATATATGCCATGAGAAAACTGCTGCAAGTCATTCTGTTGGGATTAAAGTGCATTTAAAAATATTTCCACCTTCCAGCAAAGATCTGCAAAGCACATGTTAAAAAAAATTACTGGCAAACAAAATGACCATGATTTAACACCTCTCCAGTGTTAAAGGTCTCAACCTCAAAAGAGGTGTTGAAACTGGTTCTGAAAGGGAGCATAAATAGGACATGTGGCTGTGTTACTTGAGCTGTGAGCTCCGTATCAATATTTATCCTATCAGTTTACGGTTTGTGTTTGCTGCAAGGGTACGGGCTAACCTTGGAGCAAAAAATTGCTAATGAATAATGACTGCCATAAATGGCAGAGTGCTCTCAGTTTGGGTAAAAATAGTTCAGATAAACCAGATATGTCCCAGAAACCTCAATCACTTGGCAAGCCTGTTCTAGTCTGCCATCCAAAAACAACATATGGAGAGTTCAGTTCCTTGTGTCAATTAGTAGTACGAGGAAGAATCCCTGTTTTGCTAGTGAACAACCGTGTAGCTGCATTAGATTACAATGACAGGTGTCTTATTCAAGAGTTTTATTTACTCACTGTTCTTTTTTTTTATCTGTCATTTCCAGCACTGTCCAAAGGGAATAAACCAGTGCACACCATCCTCTTGAACCCACATGTGCACCTTATTGGAGAAAACGCAGCGTGTATTGCTTATATCCGTCTGACCCAGTACATGGATGGCAGCGGTATGCCACGCACCATGCAGTCTGAAGAGACCCGTGTGTGGCACCGCCGTGATGGAAAGTGGCAGAACATTCACTTCCATCGCTCAGGCTCCCCCAGCATCCCTTCCCAGTAAGAAATACACTATAACAGTGCTTTTGATTGCACCTACCAGTGTCTTTTCACATTTTGTGTTCGTTTTCTCTTGTTGCAGTTAATGGAATATCAATAAGTGGTCAAAAAAAGAAAAAAATAAGAAGAAATCCCATCTACATATCTAGTGGAGCAATCAACTAGCCAACCTACGACTGCTCTTTAGACCTTTGTCCCTTCTATAAGGATATGACGTCACACAGGACACAATTATTATTACGTTTTACTGTTACATTTTATGAATGGACATCCTTCGAACCCACCAGAGAGTGGCTGCACACTGTATTTGGACATAACGACACAAGCATATTGAGAACTCTTTTGTTTGTTTGTTTTTTAAGATGTTTTGGTATGCATTTTAAATATAAAATAGACATGTTTAAAAAATCTACTACTGTAACCTGTCCCAAAAATAAGTTCTGTATTTTTAATGTGTATTCATGTGTGTGCAACTCAAAAAAGGAAACATTTGGAAGATCAGGATGTTTCAAACTGAGCTTGCTTTTAGTTCTGGTGATGTATATACATTGTGATTGTTGATGAAAAGTACATTTAAAAAAGAAAAAGGACAAAAAAAACACGGAAGTTGCTATTCTTGCTATCAGAGGAGTTTACGTAAAATCCAGTTAATGAGCTACATATTATGTTTGCTATGAATCAAGTCATACTGTTTAAATTGTCAGATTTCAAACTATAGTACTAATTTAAATGTAAAGAAAGCAAAGCAGCTTACACTTTGCATTGAGATATGTTTGCCTTTATATCAGTGAAATAAGAAATAAGAGAATGTAGCATATATGTAACATATGAAAACTATTGTGTAGTGCATGGTGGGGGGAGGGGGTGTTCCTTTGAGTAAGATCATATGAAACTATAATATCTTCTGCTTAATTTGTCAATCACGGATTTGTTCATTTGCATTTGTTATTGTTGCCCATCGGTCCTTTCCCAAATGTTTCTAATGTCCTCCAGTATCTCAGAACTGTTGTCATGGATACATCCAGTGCAATCAAAACCATGTGTTGAACAAGAGGGAAATGACAGGATTAGTTGCAGAAGCACCTTTTACATTTTGTATAGTAACTGGAAGAAAATGAGTTCATTTTTCATAATGTTTGTACTTGTATTGTATGACTGTCTGTAGGGTTTCTGTTGTCATTCTGTTGTTGTCATACTGTGTGTTGCTTCGCCAACTGCCAACTGCCTAGAGACGGTGCAGATGAAGAGGAGCAATAGACCATCACTTCAAGTGAAACCTGAGAGCATCATGAAGGGATTGGACTGGAAAATGTTGCTATGTGGAGAATAAAGGAGTGTCAAATGAGTTGGACGGAGATAAAAGATGGAATGTCTTCCTTGTCGATTAGTGCTTCTGCGCAGGACTACGACAATGTCTTTGTTGTCCCTACTGTTTGCTATTTCCAAAATGGTTTGTCTCTTGTTTTTTTAAGCGGGAAAATATGATAGATGTTTCTTTTGACAAAAAGTATGATGTCAATGCGATGCACCACTCCTTATATGGTGTGTACCTGTTGCCAGCATGGCAATAGATGGCTTAATATGTTTAAGAAATAAATATATCTGCTAAAAGGTGTGATAAAGAATGAGTTTGAACCTGGCTTGAGTGGCTGATTCTTTTTCTTTTACTCTGTCTCTTCTTAAAGCAGAGACTGAGTGTGGAATAGTAACAGTAACACAAGAAAAGAAAATGTAGGAATTAGAAACTGAAAAGACAAACGAAATCTATACACACAGAATTTAAACTAAAACCAGAATTTGTCCTGTTCTGATGGTGATTCTGTTTAATGCTATGATGTAACGTGGTCTGTTTCGACACACAGGCAGCACTAAGGCTTCATCCATGAAACCACAAACCTCTGGCAGACTCTGGTTATGGATGGAAGATTGCAAAATGTGCAAAAGAAATGTCCAGTTAAATTCAGAAGGACATTTCATGCACACCAGATACAATTTTGTTTCTTTGTCAACTTTCACAAAAAGGGAATTTTTCCAATTAAATTTAATAAATGGATACAAAACAATCTTTGTCCAAAATGCGAACATCTGCAGGAGCAGTTATAGGAAGGCAGGTTTATATAGCACATTACACGTCCAAAATAATTAAGTCTTTTACATAAAAACTTCAAAATAATTTTAGGTGTGTGTGTGTGTGTGTGTGTGTATACTTACAGTATTTGCATCTAAATAATGCTAACAAAAAAGCCACGTTTGCTTGAGCTCATCAAGTGGAATTAAAATCTATAAATATAAACATTTTTAGTAAGTAAAACATTCTACCATACATATATACCACATTTCTTCTCAAACTCTTTAACTTATTAAACATGCTTGTTTGATGCAGCTTCATATTATGGCTGTTTTTGGGTTTTTTTAGATAATATGATAATTTGTTTTTTTTTTGTGATCAAATATTTATTATCTTTGTAATGTAGAACAACATAACAACACAGAAATAACAACAGCACAGGTCCAGGACATTAAAACGAAACCAAGAATTACATCTGCACATGACAAAATGCTATAGTGTATAGTCATATTGCAAAACAGAAAAATAACAATAAAACACCAACACGCCTCATTCCAAGAAGACCTTAAGATCAGTCACAGTTCGATTCCACATATTTATAGTCTCTTCCTTCACATTATGCATCCGCGCTGTGGACAGTTCCAGATAGGACACGTCGATAAATGTTAGTACCCATTGACGATGGGACAAGGAGTGTGGAGGTTTCCATCTGGTGGCTAGCATTTTCTTAGCGGCGGTCAAGCCAGCCAAAAAGATTCTCTTTTGCATTCTACTACATTTCAGCTGAGAAG
>JBAMHV010000004.1:5681743-5707172 GCA_037177535.1 Pseudomugil gertrudae | reverse complement strand
TCATTTGCTTCCTCCCCAGTCTTTTCTTCTGGGTGTCCCCTTGTCAGTATTGTTTCTTTGCATGTTTCGTGGACAAGCTCATCATCTGAATGGCTTAGCTTTGATACAGGGTTTTCTCTAATGCATTCATCCAGGTCATTGCTGAGAAGTGACAACATGCCTGACATGTTCTTCTCAGTTGCAGTGTGATGTGACTGTCTCTTAATGTCAACCTGTTGGAATGGACGCTCTGATACCAAACTTGCGTTTGTTTCTTTGACATAATTTTCATCATTCTGCAAGTCTTCAATTGCTTCCTCCTTAGTCTTTGCTTCTGGATGTCCACTTGTCAGTACTGTTTCTTTGCATGTTTCGTGGACAAGATCATCATCTGAACGGCTTAGCTTTGACACAGGGTTTTCTCTAATGCATTCATCCAGGTCATTGCTGAGAAGTGACAACATGCCTGACATGTTCTTCTCAGTTGCAGTGTGATGTGACTGTCTCTCAATGTCAACCTGTTGGACTGGACTCTCTGATACCAAACTTGCGTTTGTTTCATCATTCTGCAAGTCTTCCTTTGCTTCCTCCCCAGTCTTCTCTTTTGCGTGTCCTCTTGTCAATATTGTTTCTTTGCATGCTTCGTGGACAAGATTGTCCTCTTGGTAGGTTTGTTTTATAGCTTGATTTTCTTGAAGATATTCACCCAGGTCACAACTAAGAAGTGACAACATGCCTGACATGTTCTTCTCAGGTGTTAACATTTGCTGTTGTATCTGTCTCTCAATATGAACTTGTTGGAATGCAGGCTCTGATACCAAACTTGGTATTGCAGCTTCATCAGAATGTAGGGCGATATTTACTTTATCTCCTGTCTTACCTGCCACATGGTCCTTTGTCAGTATAACCTGTTCACAATCATCACTGACTATTTCCTTGTCTATGTTGTTCGGTTTTGCAATTGGTTTTCCTTCAAGATACTGATTTAAGTCACTCCTGAGAAGTGAGGACATGCCTGACATATCCTTTACAGTTGTAGACTGCTGATGGTGTGGCTGTCTTTCAATATAAACTTGTTGAAATGGAGTTTCCGATATTAAACTGGGTGGTTCTTCGACTCCACTTTGGTCCTTCTGCAAATGTTCATTTGTTTCTTTCCCAATCTCGTCTTCCAAATGTTTACTTGCCAGTTTTATTTCTTTACAGCTCTCATGAACATATCCACCTTCAGGGTGGTTTTGTTTCGACACTGGTTTTTCTATTAGGTATTCATCCAGGTCACTGCTGAGAAGTGTCAAGATACCAGACATATCCCTTTCAGTTGTTGGCTGTTGGTGATGTGACTGTCCCTCAATGAAAACTTGCTGGAATGGAGTCTCACATACCAAGCTTGCAGCTACCTCATTCTGTAGGCTTTCATTATCCTCTTCCTTCATTTGGTCTTCCAAGCTTTTACTTGCAAGTGTAAATTCTTTGCAGCTCTCTAGGACAAAATCTTCCTTTACATAGCTTTGTTTTGACCCTGGCTTTTCTTTAAGGTGTGCATCTAGGTCACTACTAAGAAGTGACAACATGCCCGACATATTCTTCTCAGTTGTATGCTGTTGGTGACGGGCCTGCCTTTCTGTGTGAACTTGCTGGAATAGAATCTCAGATTCAAGGCTCTTTGTTACCTCTTTGACGCCAGCTTCAGCTCTCCACAGGTTTACATGTCCTTCTTCCTTTATGTGATCCTCATTATGGCCACTTGTTAAAATACTTTCTTTGCAGCTTTCATGGGCAAGATCTATGTCCATGTGGCTTTGTGGTGTTGCTGGATTTTCTCTGAGGTATTTGTTTAAGTCACTACTAAGAAGTGTCAGGATGCCTGACATATTCCTTTCAGTGGTAGACTGCTGATGGCACACTGCTCTTTTGATATGAACTTCTTGGAATGCAGTTTCTAATACTGAACTTGGTGTTGGTTGTTTGAGTTCATTTTCCTCATTCTGCAAGTGTTCCCTTGCTTCATCTTCTATCTTGTCTTTGAAATCTCCACTTCTAAGTATTACTTCTTTACAGCTTTCATGGACAAGATCCTCCTTTGCGTGGCTTTGTGTTGCCAATGGATTTTCTTTGAGGTATTCATCTAAGTCGCTACTTAGAAGAGACAACATGCCTTCCATATTTCTCTGAGCTTTAGACTCTTGGATGCAAACTTCTTTGACTGGACTCTGTAATACGATCCTTGAAATATGATCTTCAACCAAATTAGATTGTGTCTTTGTGCTTATCTCATCTCTGTCAGCACTAGATGATCTATCAAATCTGGTGTACATAGTTTGTTTAAAGTTCTCCTCGTATTTGGCTGCTGGAAGTCCCTCAGAAATCTCTTTCTCCTTTGAGCGGAAGTGAGAGGTCATCATATCAATGCTAGGGTCTGACGACTCTGCCAGGCCCTCATGCTTGGTACTCTCAAGACTTGTGTCTTCCTCAAAGTCCCCATAGGGACTGCAGATGGATAATTGGTTTGGATCAAAATCAGCTAAGGTTTCATGCTCAGGTGCCTCTAGTTGATAGTTGACATTTCTAGTTGATGTTTTCTTGAACCGTTGATACTCAAGACTTTCTTCTAGCTCGGCCTTTATGTCAGGACCAAAGTCCTCAGAAGGTTTGCGATCAGGACTGATCTGAGTCTCAATAGATAAGCTTCGGACAGTGTCTGTTGGTGGGTGCATCTTGTCCAGGTTCTTCTCAGGGCTAACCCTTTCATCTCCAAACAGAGTCCTTTTAGGATCTTCTGTTGTCTCCACAAAGTAAGCAATGTCTGTGCTTCTTGGGGATTCATCAGCGGTATTCCGCCTCAAATTTGCTGTCCTGGCCTCCAAATGTAACATTCCATATTCGCTGATCTCATTTTGTTCAGTTTTCTGAACATTTCCAGAACATACTGGTTCAAATGCGCTGGTTTGACTATTTATAGTGTCCTGTTTTGTCGTAATGTCCTTAACAGATATATCCCTTTCTGAATAATCTGCTAATCCAATGGTAAGTCTGTCATCACTGTGGTGGGTCTCAGCACATTGTATTGTGTTTACATTGACACTATCTGAAACTGATGGCCGTCTGACTAAACTTATCGGTTGATCATCTAAGTCTGATTGGACAGATTTCTTGACGTCAGATTGTTGATGGAAAATTGTGGTTTCAAGAGTATGTAAAGTCAATTTTGATCCCTCTGTTGGACTTTGTTTTGTGGGCTGTATGTCTTGCTCACTCTGGAATGCTTTCATCAAGTCCTTAACAGACATAGATTGCTTCTCTGGTTGTGGGCCGAGATACCCTGAGTCAGACTGAACATTATCAGCAAATGATTCCGTCCTTTTGGAAAAGGTGTCATCTAATATTCCCAGGGGCTGATCATCATTTTGTTCAGTTCGCTGTATCTTTTCAGAGGCCTCTGATTCAGATATCTTTGTTGGAGCACAAGGAGCCATTGTTTTGCATTCTGAGGGCGGTGGTTTAGTTTGGAATACCTTCATCCGATCTTTGACGGACAATGTTTTTTTGTCTGGCAACTCATAACTGTCATGCAATTCTCTCTGTGGACTATCATTTTCAACATCATACTGTATTGTATCCGCAAATGTAACTGTCTTTCCAGTGGAAACCCTTGCTGAGTTTTCCCCTGCATTATTCCTAGATTTAACCCTTATGCCTGTTTGGTCAAACTTCATTATGTTACTCTGTTGATGCAGTGTCATGTGACTCATGTGACACTGAGTCTCTGGATCACATTTAGGAGGTTTCTCTGTTTCTTGTATCTCTTCAGAATCTGTTGATTCAGATATCAATGTTGCAGTTTGAGAAGAATGAGAAGAAACCACAGCTTTGTGTTCAAAAAGCCCAGATTTACATTTTGATGGGTCTTGACCTGTTTGGAAAGCTGTCATGAGCTCCTTCACTGACATAGTCTCTTCTAATCTTTCTGTCTGCGATCTCGGAGATTTAGGTGACTTGGGAACCCTGGGAAGTTCAGGCAAGTCTTCCTCTGCCTTATTTGTGGTGATAGAAGATCGAGACTCACTAACAAAACCTAGAGTGTTCTTTTGGTTCTCCTCTTCTTCAACTTTGTTCTGTAAAGCTTTAACTCTATCTTTTATTGACCCTATAGGTGTTTCAACAACTAGAGGAGAAGCTGGAGGCTCAAATGCTGAAGTGGCTATAATGCCACTGTCCTTGAGAAGAGCATCGCCATCCAAAGACTCCTCAGAACTCATTCTTTGTAGCTCTCCTTCAGAGCTGCTACATCTAGAGTGTTCTCTTTCTCTAAGCTTTTTTCTTATTGGTTTCTTGATTTCAGGAGGACGCCGTTTGCCATCACGCTTTACCTGCTCAGGTCTGTCTTGAGCAAGGTCTTCTAGAGAACTATATGTCTCTGCAGATCTCTGTTCCAAGCTGTCTCCCCTGTCTGTCATGTTCAAGACCATGTCGGTTAAGTCTTTCTCTTTCATGTCAGTACTAATTAAAGTTTTAACGAAACATTCCTGAGAGAGTGGTTCAGAATCTTTCACCTCATACAGTAAAGACTCTCCTTTCCATAACTTATGTTCTTTCTCTTCCAACCCTCCAACTCTCTCTTTATATACATCTGCAGTAAAAGCTGCAGGCATTCTGATGTCCAAAATGTCAGACAGAAGGTCTGGGCTTGCAAGAGTTGCAGGGTCAAGAGGTTGATTCATTCTCAAGAAGGTGGTCTCAGTTGACTCAGACTCATCGTCTTCAATGAGAGAAGTTTCAGAACCAAAAAGGATAAAGAACATAAGGGACAAATGAAGTGGGAAAGAGAGACATCAGAAAACTGTCATCAAGATAATGCCATCAAAAATCCATGTTCAGTTCACAGAGTAAGAAGACGACTGACAGGGCAGAAGATAAGGAAGGCTTGAAAAGAAGGCCAAAAAGAAGATGATAAAGAAGTCCAGAAAGGTTTGAAGGGGGAAGAGCTGCAACAGCGGAAGCAAAGCACGAGGGAAAAGAAAAGATAGGTAGAAAGTAAAGAAGAATGATAACCTATTTTTTGTATTTGGATATGGCACAAAACAGACAAAAGGACTAAATGAAACAGATAAACTCTAATTTGTAACAGAAGGACAGAAAGAAATGCTAACAGACAAGCAAACCTTTTCAAAATTGCTGCTGACATTCTCGTCAGTCTACAAAAATGTTAAATAAAATGAAAAGGGTTAAGTAAAATGTGAGACAAGCAGTTAGCTTATGCCAAATAACGTCGTTTTTACAACTGTACTTTTACAAAATATTAATTATCTGTAAGCAGCAATACATGTCATATTGCACACAGTTTAAGTGGAATTAAAATGTCATTACTAATGTTTGAAACTGTTGTTGGATATATGATTGAGAATTTGCAAATACAAACACATTTGCTATGTTTTGTGACCTTATAGCATGATTAAATTACATAAATATGAAGAAATTTGGAATATGATGCAAAAACATTGAATGATGTAAAACAGACTCAAAATGCAAATGAATGTGGAAATTAAATAAAAAAAAGGTAATGTGGCCAAAGTCAAGCAAGATATATCATTGCAATAAGAATAAACCAGAAATGAATGATAAATAAGAAACTTTATATTGCTCGTTAATTATGTTTCTACAAAGCAAAGGAAGTTTTTATGAGCTAATACTATAGAAAAATGGAAAGTGTTAAAAGGTGGATCAGAATTAATACTTCTTAAAAATTACAATAATTTTAATGTTAAGATTAACTTTATAAATAAATACAACAAAATAAAAAGTGGTTTGGAGAAGATTTGCATAAGAAGTATTATTTTGACCTTTGTTCACGATTAATTAAAAACAAAAATATTATTGAAGAGGTGGAAATACTAGCAGTAGGAGAGAGTCAGTGGGGTCTGGGATGAGGGGAATACAGCCATAGCATAGCTGCCATTAATGACCATGTAAATACACACAGAGTTAGTAGAGCAAAATAACAGAGCAGGAGTAAAATAAGCAAACATATCTTCAACAAAGACATCACAACCTTTATGATAAGTAATCCCATATTTTCCAACTTCAGGTTTTTATAAAAATGCTACTGTATCTAATATATAGTACACGATTACTGAAAAAGCTTTTAGTCTTGAATGCATCTGAGTTATTATATGGCAAAAAGTTCAACTCATCATTTATTTCTAACCATCAAAAGTGAAGAATGAACATCGCAGAGAAACAACTTACATTTGTTTTCACTTTTTTCACTCTGCAAAAAACAGAATTAAAAAGTCATTAGTCACCATCTAATTGTGTCAAGTTAAAGCAGCAGCATTTGAACTTTTGTTCACCTCATCATCTCCATCCGGGTCTGAGTCCGACTCCTGGAAGAAGGAATAATACAAGATGAAAGCAACATTGTGGTAAACTATAAGTGATGATAGATTTTATTATCTTAGTAAAAACTAAGCAATTTCAGACTTACCTTTGAGTATGCTGGTAGAGTGATGTTTAGGTTGCAAATAGCAGTGAGGTTAAGACTTCGGTATGTGCGCGGTTCCTTGGTAAAAGACAGTCGACCACACGGCTCCTGCGCCGTGTCCCTGATCTGTTCAAAAGTAACTCTGATTAGTTTCAATTTTCTAATCTTTTAGAAAAGAAGTGAGGATTTTCAAATATGGCCATTGACTTCAGAGTCTCACTTTGATAAAGAGGGCCAGTCTGTTCTCTTTGAAGGCAAAGAAACTGAACACATGGTGCTGTCCACTCTTGGTAAGAGGCACCAGGTTTCCAAAGCAGTCAGCGTATATCGGTTTTCCCTCTAGCACCTGTGTATGGAAGCAACACATTTTTAAAGCTCAAACATCTACTATGCTCCACATATAATATCTAATATTATTTTGAACCCATATTAATTAGAAGCAGTTCAAGCTTAGTTAACTACTCCACCAACCTTTATTTTAACCTTATAGTGTATATAATTTTGTAATAATTTTTTTTTTCAGTTTCGTTTTTAAGTCCACTCCAGTGACACTACAAAGTAGTTTGACATTAACTCCGTTTTTGTGTGTCCAAATTAATTTCCATACACAGTAAAGTAAAGTTATAGCTATAATTTATTTGGGCCAATTAGTTATACTAAAATCGTCTATAAATACACAACATGAATCACTTCACCTCAACATCTCGGCTGCGGGCAACTTCAGTGAAGTTCTCTTGTTGCTCCAAGGTTTTGTCCATCTTGTCATCTGTCATGCAGAAACAACGCAGGCGTGCCTCAATGGGGTCAAGCGTCTTAGCAAAAATGACAAACTTAGCCATGTATGGCACACAGATGATTTCTCTGTAGAGCTGGGAGGCAAAACTAACAGACTCCTGGACCTGTCTGCAGTCTATCAGCCAGAACCTGTAAACAGGAAGCATATATTTAGTTTCAAACTGGGAGAATAGTGCGCTCAAAAATGGATTACATCGTCAGGTATGTGATGTTGGTGCTTACCTTGCCGACACATTTGTAGTGAAGGAAACACATTGGTTGACAAAGGTGAGAGGTGTGGAGCCAGTGATGTCCTCCCACTGGGCAGGAGTGGTTCCACCTGCAACACAAACGAGTGGCTTCTTATCCAGTTTGTTAAACTGGTTCAGTCTTTTGTAATCTTTGGAAAAGGAAAATGTAATAGGATTTACAAACACGAGTTTCAAAGAGTTCCCCCATGTCTACCTGTGATACTGCAAAGTAAACGTAGAGTAGGCATCTCCCCACTGAACACTGTGCTGGCTCCATCACTGTTGCTGCTTTGGGGAATTGGGATTGTCATTGTGATTGGTTTGTGGAACTTCCTCCGTCTTGGCTCCAATGTGACAATAGGACTAAATGTAGCTTTGTTGCCAAGAATCTTTCTCACAACCTCAACATCAATAGGCTGAGCCTGAAATCAGAGGGGAAAAGGACCAGATATTTAGGACATTTTCAATTTGTAATTTTTATCTTTTTTTTTTTGCAGGTTTTGACACAAACAACATCACAGTAACAAAAACAACCTCTTCACTGCTTGTATTCCAAACACATTTAATGCTTAGAGGAATTGCATTTTAACACATTTTACCTGAAGCCCAACTCTAATCTTCTTTGTGAGGGCACCTTCAGGGAAGACAGCTTGAACCTGGGATGCTAATGTGCTACTGAGGACTCCGCCCTCTGGACCAATCAAATGGCTGTCCTGCTTTATCCTGGACACCACAGCGAAATACTGCGGGAAGTCTCTTGTGATGATGCGGCATATTCTTTTCTTCTCAAGCTCTTCAGGGGAATCCAGTTCTGCAAAGATGAAAGGTGTATTATCAGTAAATTGCTTTTCCATTAGTCATATTATGTTGTTAATATGCTGTAAACTCTGTCCTGATTTGCTGTGTTACTGTGTCCTGTGTTATAGATACATTTCAACATGTTGTGGCTGCAGGTTTCTGCACTGGTTTGCCATCATGTAGTCTAGAATCAAAAATTTTGTGTAACATGTAATCAAACATCAGTCGGTGCTTCCCATCATAATCCCGTACTTTCATCCATGCCATTAAGAATCTGGTTCAGCTCCTCCTCAGTAAAGTCACAGTGGTGTTCTTTCCAGTTTTCTCCTGTTTCACTCCTCAAGATGACAAGCTCTCTCTCTGTGCCCCGCAGAGCAGCAAAATGGGGGATCTCCACAATCACGGGCCTACAAAAGGTTAAAAAGATCAATCAAATGCAAATTGGACTGAGTAAGAGCTGACTTTAAATGTAACATCAGAGAAAATAGTGTGGGCTTACATATGCAGGATAATACAAAACAAAAAAAAAAAAACTCATGATTTAGGTTTGAACTTTTCATGCTAAGTGCAACAAAGAGTCATAAAAAGCAATAAGAAGAATACATCAACACAAAAGGAACATCCATTCCAAATTATATCCAAATAGAAACAAGACTGGAGACAGAGGAAAACATGGAGGAAACTCAACAAAACACGATGATACGTCAGGAGGCTTCATGTTACCAGCAAAATTTCTAACTGCAAATTAAGAAAAACGTACAGGTTGACACTATGACTTCTGAAAAAAATCATTTAATTATGAAAAGTATGCATCTTAAGGTGTACAGATGGGAAAAGTAAATGGGTGGGCATGTGACCAGGAATCCAAGTTGGCACAATGTCTTCCTTCCATGATCCTACCCGAGGAACTTGGTTCCTGGAGGACCCAGCTGCAGGATGCGACTGACCAGGCTCTCGCCCTCGTTCAGAGGGGGCGGAGCTGTAGGAAGGTGGAGCTTACTAATCCGTACGCAGCACAGAGGAGAAGTGAAAAAGACAGTATGAACACACAACACAGCAGCTATGTTAACACAGTCACACAAGCAAATACACAAACTCTCACAGTCAATACACACACACTCAAACCTTCACATACCCCAAGAACTGAGCACCAGTGGGTCCCACTTCTATGATTCGACCAGCGAGTCCTTCTCCTTCCACCATAGGGGGCATTGAGGCCAAACGATGCCTCTTGACCAGTCTGCATGTTACTCGTGTGGGTGCAGAGCACTTTCTCGGTGGTACAATGATTCTTAGGCCATTGTGACGACAGCCACGCATAGCTCCGCCTCTGGCATCCACCATGAAGCTGACCAGGAAACTAATGAAAGACATCTCAGCTAAATAAAACTGCTTGTTTAGCTTGAATGCAACAAGTAAACATATTTTTAGGTTTTTGAACCTACATGCAGGCAAAGCAAACAAAGCCAAAGAGTCACAGGCTACATGTTGACATGAGCAGAGACATTAGCAATCAGTACAACAGCAAATGATATGTCTTAAGTGGCAAGTACAACTAAGTACTGTGCACTCATTCCACATAAACTAGACATAAGCCGCTGTTATAGTACTTCAAAATAAAATGATAAAAGGCAAATTGTGACTGTCTATCATAAGATCAACAAGATTAATGCATTCAGATCTGCATAAAGCTAAAAAAAGCACTTGATTAGAGTATTTTTGGTAAACAAAAACTGAGCCCAGGTAATGTAAAGTCATGCATTCCGAAATCATGCAGAGAATCAGGATGGTATGATGAGTTTATGTAAATAATTTGAGTATAAAGGATATAAAAAGGATAAAGATGCCAAAAGAATAAAGAGTATCACCTGCTGTTGTCATGGTCTAAGCATGGAGAGGAACGGCTAGAAGCAGAACACAACAACAGATACGCACACACAAACACAAACAAAAATAAGAAAGAAGAATGGAAAAGAAATAACAAGAGAGTGAACAGAAAGAGAAAGACAGAATAAAATAAAAATGAGTAAAAGTGAGACAAATCTGACTGGACACAAGAGTACACAGTAGCAAAAATGAAAGAAGTGGATGTAAGAAACAGATATGAAAGGCTGAGAAATCATAGTAAATGATAAAGTAAATTTGATTTGGCAGTGACACAACGGATACCTGTCACTGCTTCTTTTAATGCAAGGGGACAGGCACAACTAACAGTGTGTTAAATTCATCATGACATTTGCTTTACCTAGTTTGTATAGATGCTAATTCTTATTAATGAATAAATCAGGTTGTTTTAAATGTAATACTTTTTCATAGAAATATGTTTTCAACACTGCAGAGACACGTCTGCTTGCAACTGTAACAGCTATATCAACAACAAATTAAATATTGTGCAGCAATGACAAAATCCCACCTGATGTCTTATTTATGTTTCAATTATGTCATAAGTCAGTAAATATTTTTATAAATTGGCTTTTAGAAGCTGTGATTGCTGCAACCACTAGTTATACATGTTGCACACACATGGAGATGCTTACAGCTAAAATTTGTTAATCTAATTTGTATAGCTATTCACATGAAGAGGATGTATGTGCAAAGGTATGTGCAAACACCCAAATAGAATTTTTTAAAATGAAATTCCAGGTTGGATCTAAACTCTTTAAAGTCTGATCAAGAGAAAAGTAAAAAAAAAAAATTGTGCATTACTGTTTATTACTGTGCTGTCAAAAGTAGCGTGGTGCAAAAGGCATCCACCAGAGGGCAGAATACAAGTATCACATTAAACTCGCTTTCTACCATAAAGTGATGCAAAATGTCTAAGAAACTGCATGTATCAGATATGATGCATACATCATTAAAGCATTAAGTTAAAATGCTGCATGAGAAGCAGCAACAATAATGCCACAACAGCCCTAATATGCATGACCAGAATAAAACTAAATATGTTAGCTAAGATAGTCTTCCCTCTATTCTTACTTTGGAAATTTATATCAGATTGGGAATAATTTCTCTAGAAAAGACTGAGGAAGTCTGCACCTCTAACTGGATCTCTAGTTGAGATCTCTTGGCATTATTGGAAAGAAGCTGTTATGTCTCTACATTTGAATTGATTTGAGCTAACTTAAACACGTATATCTGTGTGTGTGTCTCTGTGTGTGTGTGTTTACCCAGAGTTCAGCAGACTGGAGGGTAGTACAACATTATCCAGGTGTTCGGCCCCCCAGCTCAGCCGGAATGAGTCCTTGTCATGCTCTCTAGACAGCGCAGACACCTGCAGACCGACATAAATCAGCATTTAATTTTTAAGAATTAAAGTCTTATGTCTGAGGATACTTTAAGTTCAATGTAAAGCATTTTGAGCTGTCCTGTACTCACCTGGTGGCTTGTCAACAAGTCTTCAATTAACACTCCGTCTCTCTGGTGGAAGCTGTGATGAACAGGAGTGTGCTGCGGCCTGAAGAGAAACAAATAATCTGATTCACTGATACACGCATCTGTTTTTGGTCATTAAATACAATTTGATAGAGATCAGTGTGATCATCACTTTTATTTGTTATCACATGAAAAAAATATGTATGATTTCTCAGTAAAATGTGTGAGCTCTTTATAACCTGTCCAGGTTGTGGCTCAGGTAGCTGAAGCTATCCAAATAATGCCCCTGCAAGGAGTCGTCTCCCAGCTCTCGGAGGTCCTCTGCTCTCAGATACTCTCCTCCATCACCTGTCATCGTGTCCTCACCTAAAAAAAAAGACATATATTCAACAATTTTGAAAAAGCAAATGTAATCAAATAGTGACACCCTTTGAGAACCTGTTAAAGCAGATGAAATGTTATCCTCATAAATGTTATGATCATCTCCACATGTCCTCATGCAGAATTTGTTAGTTCTAGTTAAAACACAGACAACTGAACACAAACACTATTAAGTGTTAGATAAATGAAGGTGCTTATAACAGTCTATAAGTGTACAGCACCAAAGTTGGGGGTTAAGTGCAAAATTCAAAGGACCTTTTTATTTTAATTTTTTTCAGAAATGTTAACACTGCACACACCAAGCTGACAAAAAGGCAGACTTGTAGCAGTACCTTCAAGCTCCACTGACATCTCAGATAGTGGCTCTTCTTCCACTTTTAAAGCTATGAAATATGACAATTTTTAGGACCACTCACGTGAGCCTGTAAACTTTATTATTACTACACAAAGAAAAAAAGGTTGGACACTTTTTCTCCAAGGTGTGGTTGGATAACACCACTAACTTCAATCTTTTGTATCCATTTTAATTATTTTTAAAATGGTTAGCTTAATATGGACTTGGATGTGATAAGTTTATGTTTTTTTTTTTGTTTTTTTTGCTCCCTTTGTAGTCAGGAACTAACCTTCTTCATCAGACACATCCAGTATCTCAGTCATGGTCTCTGGAACGTTGAGCTTGTGTTTCTCTGTCACCGTCTAACACATTTACAGACAACAAACAAAACAAACAAAGAAACCAGAAATGTTTTTAATTAAATTTGGGGAAATTTTTTTAAAAAAAAACCTCATGGATCCAAATCTGGACATTTATAGATGACTCACTGTTGTGGTGGTAACGACTTCTTCCGTGACAACTTTCAGTGTGTCCACCACTGAGATGTATCCCAGGCGTCTGGCAATCGACAGGGCAGTGTTCCCATTCTAACAGACAGGGAGAAATGTGTGACAAAGACTGAGAATATAAAATTTGATATTCTTACTCTGCTAAAAAATACTTTACATGAGAGAAGAGTAAATCCAGGTGTTCTTTTCTATCTTACCGCTGTCGTGGTGTTGGGTTTGGCCCCATGCTGTAGCAAAACATTGATGATGTGGGTGTTCCCTTGTTGTGCCGCTTGGTGCAGTGGTGTATAGCTGTTCTGTGATATCAAAAAAGGGTGAAAAGTGACTGTGACAGTATTTTTTGCTTGCAGCTTCAACTAAGTTGAGCTAGCAGAGATTTGATTTCTACCTTAGTTTTGGCGTTGACGCTGGCACCTTGCTGCAGTAAGAAGTTTACCATTTTCTGGTTTCCGTAATGACATGCCACAATCAAAGGAGTGTATCCAAGCTGTGATGTTCAGAGGTGGGAGCATAGAAATAAAGTATTTACTTCCAAACATGAATTTTATATTAAAAACATGATAACACGATAGCTTATCAAAGCTCTGTTTTAAAAGAAGTTCCCTTTACACACTTTACTGAGGTAGAACGTTTCAAGTGCACAGCTGTTCACTATAGCAGTGAATACACATAAAATGTTTAATTTACACAGATAAAAACATTCTAGTTACATGCACGAGTGTTTTATGAGAGTACTTTAGTTTGTTGGTCCAGATTGGCATCGTGTTTAGCCAGTATTTCTGCTGCATTGACCCTTTCTTCTTGGGCTGTGAGATGCAAAGAAGTCAGTCCGCTCTGTAACATAAAGAAAAGATCTATCAGTGAACATCTGCAACCAGCATGCATGCAAAGCAGGGCAAAGTGTTTGGATAAGCAAGTGGATTAAAACCTTGGTAGCAGTGTTGACATGAGCTCCTTTGCCGAGCAGCAGGCTGACCATCTCGGTGTGTCCCTCCTGAGCTGCCAGATGCAAAGGGCTGACTCCTTGTTTGGTTAGAACGTTAGTTTCGGCTCCATACTGCAGCAGTGCTAATGCAATGTTTGTCTGGTTCTTTTTGGCTGCAATGTGGAGAGGAGTGTAGCCATTCTGAAAACAGGAAGTTTAGCTGTTAAATACTTTGACAACTATGTGAAATTAATTAGCAAAGGCTTCTGAGAGTAAACATGGCATGGTTTGTTTTTTTTAAAAATAATTCTTACTCTTGGGTGCCTCTACATCATAACTAGAAAAGTTTATATTCAGATTGGACTAACCTTTGCAGTGACATGGGGTGATGCCCCTTTGTCCAGCAGCAGCAGAGCCACATCTTGGTTGTCATAATGAGCTGCTACATGTAGTGGAGTAAGGCCATTCTGTCAAAGTAAGCAAGTGATTTAATTTATACTTCTTAAAAAAACATGTCTTTTTGATTTTGTTATCCAATTTGCTCCTAAACACCAGCTTGATTCTAGTCCATAATAATTTCTTTGTATAGATTCAAATGGATCCTCCTATCGCTTACTGATCCTACTGATGTTGAAGAGGTTTTATTAGACCAGACAATATTTATGCACCAGCATGTTGTAAATTATTTTAAATAGTTTGTAAGTTCTGAAAAAATATGTTTAAAAATGTGACAAAGTGCAGAAGAGCTGATAGGTAGTGCCAAATCAGGCTATAACGGTGTGGTCTTTATTGTGAGGGATGGCAGCTTTTTCACTATTCACCATAAGGGTTACAAGGACAGAACATAGATAGTGACAGTGTTGCTATAAAATTCAGATGCTAACATAGTTTCCAATCTTTGCTCAAGTTTAACCATTTTATCAACGTCATCAAAATAAAATGAAACATCTAATTTTGAGTTGAGTTGAGTTGTGAAAGTGTAGGTCTAGGCTATATAGATTAACAAGGTAATACAGAAATGCACACATTTGGAGGAACTCACATTAGCTAAAATATTAAATAACTGCTGTTAGCAGCTCTACATGTAAGAAACAATTTGGCTCTGAAATTGGTAGAAAACATAACAAGTTACAGTCACTTTGGAGACCAACCGCATTGTGTTAGTTTACATCATTGGCCAAAGTAACATCTAGATTTTTTGTACATCTAGATTTTTTGTATCTTTGAAGAGTAAGGGATAGGGAGAGATCACCGGTTCTGGAGCACTTACATCAGGGTCCCCTGCGGCAACACACCTGATTCCAATTACAATGTTTTCCAAGAGCTATTAATTTGAGTCAGGTGTGTTACAGGACAGAAACGTCTAAAACCTGTTGGACACCATGAGGTCCAAAGAGGAGTCTGGACAAAGAATCAGTTTGTTTATCACATTACATGCATGAGTCTCATCTGAGCATTTCCCATTGGGTGGTGGCCAATTTCTTTGTTTTATAGGAAATTTGAAAAATGCAACAAGAAAGCAGAAGTTTCCACGAGAACTTTATTCACACTCTGACATAACCTGAAACCTTTACAAAAAGCAACTACCTGTCTTCAGCTTACCTTGCCAGCATCATCAGGAAGAGCTTTGCGCTGAAGGAGAAGTTTAGCTACATCAAGGCTTCCATATTTGGCTGCTACATGTAAGGGAGTGAATCCTTTCTGTGGGGATAAAAGGGAGGCACATCTATCTCTTTACATACTCAAACTTTTATGTTTCTGTCTTGACAATATTTGCATAAATAAACAATGATTGTCCATCTCTGTCCTAATGCACTTCTAGCCTCGGCTCACCTTGGTCGCCAGTGAGTGTGAGGCTCCAGCCTCCAGCAGTACAGCAGCAGTCTCTACCTGACCTTCTCTGGCTGAAATGTGGAGAGGCGTGTAGCCATTGGTGGTGGCAGCATCCGGATGGGCCATGTGCTGTAGCAACAGCTGGACAATTTCGGTTTTTCCCAAACGGGAAGCAATGTGGAGGGGTGTCTGGTCCTCCTGTGGTTGAGAGATGGAAAGATGGAATGTGTTTGATTAGAGAAGGAAAACTGGAGAAAAAAAAGATAATGGAGTTGGAAGAAAAGAAAAAGGGAAAAGTAGCTATATACTAGTATTTAAAACATATTAGTGAATAGATCTAATTGAAAACCACAGAAACGTGTTTATTAATGCTGACTCACTCTGGCCATGGCATCGACTAACGCTCCATTTCTCAGCAAACAGCGAACCACTTCAGTCTGACCTGCTCGTGCTGCCATGTGGAGAGCTGTCTCACCACGCTAAAATGCAAAAGCGCAACATTTAAAAGAATGAACTCACCAAGTTGAACAAAAACCAAACTGTTCTAGAATAGCTAGGGGCACTACTCACAATGTTACGGACATCAGGAGAAGCTCCATTCTGCAGCAGAACTCGAACAATGGTGAGGTGGCCCATGAACGCTGCTACGTGGATTGGAGTGAGTCCAGACTGGAGTCAATAAATGGTAGAGGTGCAGGAATACAGAAGATAGGGTTTTAAAATAGGTATTGAAAATAATGAAAAAATTTCATTTACCTTTACAGTTTTCATCAAACTCACTTCAGTGATTGCCTGGATGGAGGCGCCATATTTAACTAGCAGTTCCATAACCTTCACTCGGTCCTTTTTGCAGGCAATGTGAAGAGGAGTAAAACCATTCTAGTAGAGGATGCAGAAATAAAGAATTAATGGTTATACATTACTTTTATGTATGATTTATAATTAAATGAATGAATTAACGGTTAAACGTTACTTTTCTGTATGATTTATAATTAAATGAATGTTTATGTTCTTCTTCATAGGTCTGTAAAGATCTATTTGCATTTATTTATACATCTTTTATAATACTTGTTTTGGTTCTGCTGCAGTTCTTATTCCTACCAGAGCTCTAGCATTAGGATTGGCCTTCTTGTCCAGCAGGAGTTTAGTAACTCTGTAGTGGCCACAGTGAGCGGCGACATGTAGCGCCGTGAGGTAGTCAAGTGTAACGTCATCAACGGGCGCTTTGTGTTGCAGCAGGAGTTTCACACATTCTATGTGATCTCCCTGGGCTGACATGTGCAGTGGAGACAGTCCATTCTGTATGGATGCAAGGACAGGTTACAAAAGCTGTGTGCTGAAGAAAGCCATCAAAAAGACGACATGTTTCTGTTGAAGATAGCATAGGTACAGTTCGGTGGTACCTTGGTTCTGGCTAAGATGGGGGCTCCTCTTTCTAAGAGAATTTCCACTGCTGGGTCATGTCCACTCCTGGCTGCACAGTGCAGGGGCGTCAGGCCATCCTGTGGGATGCAAATAAATGTCTGTTGGGATTCTACACTTAGTCAAGCAGTCACTAATATATAATATAGTAATACTACTACTAATAATAAATAACACACTTTAAATTCATTTAATGTATAATAAAGTGCTCTATAGATAAGTCGATTTGATTTGAAGCCTCACCCTTGTTTTGGCATCTATCTGAGCACTTCGATCCAACAGCAGAGCTACCATGTTGGTGTTGCCTCTCTTGGATGCAACATGGAGAGGTGTTATCCCATTCTGACAGATACAAAAACAAAGAGAAGTTAGCTTTGGTACAAAACTGATCAAACAACAATTTCAAATGAAAATTATGTTGCCTTTTTGTGATAAGCTAAAATTACAGAAATGGGACCTTTCACTCTGAGTAAAAGGAAATAAAAATAGTTCCCAAGTTATGGACATGCATGCTCTCCTGCATAGCAGGAGTTAAAAATTCTGAAATGTTAGAGGTAAATACAGTTTTTACAAGTTTGGATTAAAAGAGAAACTACACAGCTTATTAAGGAGCCACACATGTCAAGCAGTAATTACTAATAAGAAGAAAAGGGATTCTACCCTGGCCGTGAAGTCAACAGCAGCTCCTCTGTTCAATAACAGGGTGGAGACATTCACGTTACCATAGTGAGCTGCGATGTGCAGGGGGGTGAAACCACTCTGCTTATGACAGACAAGAGAGTGTAGAGGAACAAGGTGAGACACATAAAATGTCAGAAAGCAAGAAAGAAAAGAAAAGGGGAGCTTCTATTAGGTGTAATGATGAGACAGCATGCTGAAAAAAGACATGGTTGTGTAAGAAGAAACATTACAAATGAGGATAACCCAGAATAGCACATGTGATGCATTATACATGCATGACTTTCTAAGTCAGCTGTGCTTGCTAAAAACATATTTTTAAAAATAGGACAACGTGACAAACACTAGAGTTTGGCTATTTAAAGACATTGAATCAAAACTGAACACAGAGCAACTAAATGTTGGCAAAACTGAAGATAATTTATGTTTGATGAATTAAACCCAAAACTTGAAAGGAAAATACATTTTCAGAAAGATCTGCAGAGTTGAATATGTAACCTGCACCTAACACACCTGATCTGGCTCATTAAAAAGCTTGAACTTAATGAGGGATTTTGTTAATCTGAATCTGCTGTGTTGGAGTAGTAATCCAGGCCAGTGGATCCTGAAGAACTGGAAACTGGAAACTGGACTGGATAATAAAAGTCTGCTTCACTAAAACACAATGGCCATTTAAAAAGTTGCAGTTAGAAGAAACCTCCACAACAGCAAGGCATCATCTTGGTCACCAGCTTGCTTTATCACTGCAATGCTATTACATCTAGCAAGTGTTCAGTGGGGTTGAGATTAGGACTGCAGGGAAGCCACTTCTTCACTCCCAAACTTCAGAGATAATCTTTGCTTTGTTAGGGTGAACATTGCCAAAGTTCAGTTTCATGAAGATGTGGAAATGCATCTGGGTGAATTTTCCAGCAAGGGAAACACCATCACACTACTCTATTGGACAAATTAGCATAGTTTTCCCAAGTGGATCTATTGACCCAACTATCGTTAGCATAATCTGAACTCACTGCTTTCCTCCATATGTCCAAATGAGATCATTTAGCAAGTTCTATTCAACTCTGTTGCTCATCCCACAAATGCATTTTTCTTACAAATGTGGCACCATTAAAAAAGGAAACAAATTTTCTAATGGTATCAGCTTTACTATGAAGCATTGTCACAACAAAGAAATAATCAACCAAATCAACAACTTTCACATGTAAGCGACAATAAAAACATCTACAGTAAAAATTTTAGGGTGGTTAACTCCTTACCTTCCCATTCTGATAGTCATGGTGCAATTTAATTAAAAAACATAGTTAACTTAAAGATCAACAAAGTGTTTCAGAGAAAAAAACAAGGATTCTAACATGCTTAAAAGAAACCGTGCCGTGGGTCATGAACAAAAAAGCCAAAATGATATTTTCAGAGTTCAAGAATAAAAATCTGTTATACAAAAGCATTTAAAAAAGGACTGATTGCTTTACAAGTAAACAAAAACAAAAAGACCCAAGTCATTAGTAATTAAATGCAAATAAATGTTATACACTTGGAACTATTATTAGCATCAGTCATGCAGTATATGGCACAGCACAGTCAACTCCATGCACATACATGCAGGATTTTCTTATGTCACAAATGTACACAATAAATAGGGGCAACATTGGTACAAAAGAGCTGAAAGAGATGCTCAGGAGTGATAAAACAGAATCAGATGAAGAGGTGAAGGTCTGGATACCTCTGTGGTCCTATTGACCATCATCTGGTTAGGATGCAAAGAGAGAAAGGGGGGGGATAGGGTGTAGGACTGTTAAAAGAAAGGACTTCACAACTGTAATACAAGAAAGCACATAACAAGGCACTTTAAAAGGGACCTGGTCAACCAGTTTTATTAGATTTATTATTGTGCAAGCAAATAATCAATGAAATGAATAAAACTGGCATTTCAGTATAATAGCGTGCATTTTTTTCTTCCTTCCTTCCTTTTTCTGTAATTTATTTTTTTATTACTGCCTTCATTCTCATACAATTACACCTTCCCTTCCCTTATGTTTCAGTTTTTACATCCCTACCATCAAATCGTTTCCCTTCTTGAACATTACATCTCTATTTTCTTCACCTTAGATTGGACATCAGCATTGTGGTCGTTCTGGAGAAGGAGTGCAGCAGATTTGGTGTCATCTTTGCGGGCTGCTATGTGCAGGGCCGGCAGGCGGACCTTACCCTTAGTGTCATGTTCCAAAAGCAGTGAGACAATTGAGTTGTGGCCCTGCTGAAGAGCGATGGCAAGTGGAGTGAAGCCATCCTGGAGGAACAGGCAAAAGAACAAAAAGCAAGGGTGTAATAATTGTTTGTACTACTCAACATATATGTAGATATTTCACATGCAAACATACTTCTGTTGCAATGCTTTGGTTGCCTTCATTTTCCAGCAGGTATCGCACCACCTCTAAATGATTCTCCTGGGCTGCCATGTAGAGTGGAGTGAAGCCATTCTGTAGAGACAAGAGAATGAAATGACGGATAGAAACTTCAGTACAAACTAACATCCTGCTCGAGTGGCCTACAAATGACTTACCTGTGACTGAGAATTAACATCTGCTCCTCTTTTCACTAACAGCTTGACAACTTCTTTCTGTCCCGCCAATGAGGCAATATGAAGGGCAGTGTTTCCCTTCTGCAAAGCAAAATCAAGGTTAAGAGGAACAAGTGGTTTTTGACTTTACACATATAAGTGGATTCAAAAAAGCTCCAACAGATAATGCTATATCAATGCAGAAATCTGATATGATAGCACAAGAATTTTAACTCCAATTTCCATTTTCAATTCTTTTTTACTTTTGCTTTGTTTTCCTTTTGATTAGAATCATGTCAAAAATCTCGCCTTTAAGAAATAGTCATTACTGCATGATGGATGAAGCATCCTGGTATCATCCACCAGTTTGTGGCTTGTAACTTTGAAACCATTTAAACCTTTCCAGTGTGTCTTTTGGTAGAGTTGGTTTCTCTAGCTAGCAAAAGGGGTAGCCTGCTGCTTTAAGGAGTCATTGCTGCTACTGTAGTAGAAGTACGGCAACTAACTTCTATTTACTTCTTGTTGCCTTCAACAGCAATGCAATAAATATAGAACTTGTGAGATAGTCCATGGTGTAATGGTTAGCATGCTGGTCTCTACTGCTCACCATTATAATAAATACCTTATTGATAGATGTTTTAGTTAGTCCTTTAATGGTTATTTATTTTATTATTATAATGGCTAGGTGTGGAGACCAGCTTAGCTGCTAGGCTAACCTATTTATCATGGGTTCTCGCTAGGTACTCCGGCTTCCTCCCACCATCCAAAGACTTGCATGTTCAGTTGATTGGTCATTCAAATTGTGCTTGTGACTGGTTGTTTGTTTCTCTGTGTTGCCCTAAGAAGAACTGGGGGTGCCCTGCTACTCGCCCAATGATTGCTGGCACAGGCTCCAGCAACCTGCGACCCTCCAATGGAATAAGCAGTACAGATAATGGATGGATGGATAGATGGATAGATGCCCCATTTACTAAATGAGGAAAAAGCACTGTTGCAACTAGCTTATTTTTTTCTTTTTGTGGCAAACGTATTAAAAAAGTAAAATGCTAATGAACATTTTAGAGGATTAATAACTGCTGGGGTGTGACTTTAACAGCATCAAACAATTTAAGCCACTTTATTCAAGCACCCTCCACCAAGAAAAACACTGAGAAATGGACAGCAGCAGTGCATATAAAGTTATATACTGTATTTATTTATAACAGGGCCAAAAGAGACATGGTTGAAACTTGACAGGCTTATAATATTGATTTGTAAGCATTAGATCAAATTTGAAAAAAAAAAAAAACATACAAGAAGTCCAACTTATTATATGTTCCTGAAAAACTAAACCACATGTGTGTTGCAATCTTCGGGATACAAGTGCCATGATGATTACTACAGAACATATTCATGTCAGTCCAAGGACATAAGCAGCATGGTGACAGATTCCATGTCAGCTGTTCACTTGCTAGTCGCTGTTAAAGGTGAAGCATGAGACACTGACTGGTATTAAGCAGCTACAGCCTACAACACACTCACTCATTCCTATTTTTCCATTTAGCTCAGGGGTAAAATATTTCTATACAATGCAAGTATGGACCCACTTCTCTTTTAAAACAGAGGACTTGAAGTTACACAAAAACCTGCAAACTCTTCACCATCCGTCTACTTTTGCTTTTTGTTTTGTAACTTTCCACCATGCACAGCTAAATGGCTTGCAATGGTCATACTGGGAAACTTAACAGCAAATAGCATTACACTTTTTCCATGCATACCTTAGTGGATGAGTCAACAGGTGCTCCTCTCTGCAGCAGTTCCTCCACTAAATCCTTGTGGCCTTCCTTTGCTGCAAGGTGCAATGCATTGAGTCCATTCTGGACAGAAAACATTAACATTAGAATAAAATGAAGCAACTAACATATAACTCCAGAGTGACTTTGCAGGGAGAAATTCCAAACTTCAAACTGCAGAGACTGGGAAATGCACAGCCCCCATGTCCAGAAGGCTCTTTATACAAAAAATGGACACACTATAACAAAAGCAAATTTGCTTTACGCTGCATAAATCAAATAAAGAGATCATAGAAAGGTAATGCAACTTGGGGATCCATAATGCATTATCTCACACATGGATATGTATTATTTTGTCTGTCCTCAGAAGCTGAAAGCACTCCATCTATATCAACACAAATCAATGATATCATGACATCATATCATCATGACAAACTTGAGACCGTTTCTAAATTAGTTTGACTATCTATACTCGGGAAAGTGTTTTGTCCATCAAAGTGGGGAAAAAGATTTGTTTTCTTTCTCCATTCTGGGACCATCAAATCTTCAGAGCCATGAAAACAGTGTTACAGAATAGCAGCAGCAGCAGCACACAAAGAAAACAGTGTATAAATGTTTTGCACTGACAAGCACTCATGACACAGCAGATATATCTATTTATCCAACAAACAGGAAAATATATGGCTCCTCTGAAACAGATAAGTAAATACAGAGTAAAATTATTCACCTCATCTTCCTTTTCTTCCATTGTGTCCCTTTGGATAAACACAACTTCAAACTGTTTATCCCTTAGATTTCCTGCTTCTTTTGTCAAACCAGCCTCCTACGTTCACTGTCCTCTCCTGTCAGCGTGCTCTGCTTTCTCATGCATCTTTTGATCGTCTCTATCCTCTGCCTTCTTAAATGCTGCTCCAAATTGGATTTAAAGGAGATGGAGGTCCATTTAGTTCTCTACTTTGTGCTTTCTCTATTTCCTCTCCACCTGCAGGCTCAGTGAGATAGATTAAAAAGAAGAAAACCTTGCTTCCCAGTTTTGAAGGCTTTCTTGGCTGTGATGCAGATGAGGAGCCATTACAGCTAAATCATTCCCATACTCCTTTGCTGCAACATAGTAATAAATAAAAATATTCCCTCTCTCTCTTCCTCTTTGAGTTGTCAAATGCCAACAGCTAACAACAGGGTGTAATGTTTCTGCACAGTCATAGAGACGATGTGGGACACACACACAAACATACAACCAAAGATAGTCATTTTTAGAAGCCATGGAAAATGCCAACCTTTCAAAAAGAAATAAGAGAGGCCATTCCTGAAAGGCCAGAGTATTAAAGTGAGTGTTCAGTTATAGTAAAAAATGACCCTATACTGCAGCCCTGCTCCTAAAATAATACACATACATTGCATAAATTAACATTTTTTATTATCTGCTAGTGAATAAAGAAAGAAAATAACACTTAAATACATTTAATACATTCTTATAACCAACTCAGCTCATAATTAAATCTGAGAACCTGGTTTCACAAATATTAACTTGCACTACACACAAAACTCTCCGACTAATCAACAAGCTACATCACAGACATTTCTGTTACCATCGTTTTTGCCATTCATCATTCATCCTCTATCCTGAACTGAAGATGCACGTTACATCGTCAGTCAGTCCTATGATGACATTTTTCCACTGTTGGTTAAACAAAACCACTCCAGATGCTCTTTGCTGACATTTAACCAAGCAGAGATTTTCTGTAATGCATCACTTGTAAAATGGAGGACCATGACACAGCAAAAAGTAATGCAATCTTGTTAGAGTGTTTCAATCCCATTTAAACCATCATGTATTCCCGAAGAGACAAGCGAAACCAGCAACAGACACACATGTGAACTCTGTCACACAAAGTGATTTAAAGCAGCTTTACCTCTGAACTGATCTGTAACTGAAAGCTTCATTTAGCTAATGGACATTCAGTCATTTCTAACTCCCCTCCCACCCCAGCAGGGTTTCACCCAGCTCGGATTAATATTCACGCTCCTTTTGACCACTGACCTATGTGTTAACATTTATATGGTGTTGCTTTCAGGACACAACTGCCACATGGGGCTATATTTTGGAGGGAAAAGAGGAATAATATAAATGCATACAGATTAAAGAGTAATATCACTCACCAAGGATTAACATGGTGATAGATTAACAGGTCTGACCTTTGATTGTGGAACAGAATGGCTTTTGGGCACACTCACACACACATATACAAATAGATAAGTCTATTTCATCAACCAAGTTGTCATATCCCTCCTTCCTTCTGCAGTTCTAATATAATTAAAAAAAAAGACATGCTGCTTGAAAACTGCAAGAATTCCTGTTGTATATGTATGTGTGTGTGTGTGTATGCGATTGCTTCATTCAGAGCAGCATCGTAGTACAACTGTGGCTTTGGCAGGGTGGGAATATATCTCCTTCCTACTCTTTTACTAACTTGGGAGGGATGGTGCTTTTGGCACCAGACTCTGGCCACTTGGTTGCTGCTTTCGAGGACTGGACTCTTCAGTTATTAATGAATATACTGCAGAGGTTCCAGCTTTTCATGATGACTTGCAGACGTACAATGAGTAAAACCATTAATGTCAAAACACTCAAGTGTAACTTGGTATGAATTCATACTTTGTCATAGCCTTTCATTAGATCAGTGAGTCTACAGATTCCTGATGCTCTTAGAACTGATAATGCCTCTGTTATTGCACAGGCATTGCTTCTCTACTAATGCTACTTTGGTCCACTCACAATTAAATATCATTAAGATCTAACATCACCAATAGGATAGTGGTACCGCTGTGTGTTAGGCGATAACCTGTCATCAGCTGTGGCAACACCTTTAATGCCCTGATCTGTAAAAGTCTGATAAGCATACATTCAGTCATTGGAGGAATAAAGATCCTTGAACAGCTATGTGTATAGTCATGAACATCATTTAAAACCTAAGTTGTGACAAATAAACCAACATATGGGAACTTATAATCAGGCTCATTCCAACTAATGAAGTATTGATTAAAGTGAAATCTTGATAATAAACAGATATAAAAAATGTCTAACATGTACATCTATAAGTCTGTAAATTCAGATAAGTCTCTGCTAATCACATCTTCATAAACTAAAAATGTGTGTTAGCGTGTTTTTATGTATTAACAGATAAAAATTCCATTTATGCCCTGGCTTATTGGCCTCCAAACATGAAGTGTGGACATGCCCGTGGTATATTTGAAAATGGCACTCGTATTTTTGATCACCTGACAGCGTCTCAGATTTGATCATCTGACACTATGAAATACTCTCAAGGGCAGCGTTCTCCTGTTGCAGGACAGGGAGTATAT